>JAUZST010018540.1:0-33301 GCA_034779995.1 Parotocinclus haroldoi
GAATTGCCCATCACACGTACCTGGATAAGCTCTATTGTCTTATTAATAAAACAGTGCAATGTGTATGTTTTGTACATTGCTTATAATTGCATAGAAGTCATTATGCCCAATATTAAAAGGCTTTTTTTTTTATTTACACTTTCTGAGCATCAACAAACGACTCATGAACCTGCATGAATTAGTATTATTTGTAATTGTGTCTTCATGATTTCTCATAAATGCATCATATAAATACCTGTAACTGTTCTGCAAGAGCTCCTTCAAAATCAGGCCAGTGTGGTGCATGCGCACGTTGAGCCCCAGCATGAACATGTTCCACGATGGCAGAACCAACACGGTTACGTCACTTTTGCCGTGTGACCCTCACATCAGTTGTGATGAATCAAGTATAAACCTAGGAATCAATCCAATTTGTGTATTATTAAGTGCCTGATTATAATTACCTAAATAATAAAGAAGAATAAATAGATAGATAAAATAGATTCATAAAAGTTTGCAAATGTAGTAAGTAAAAGTGTTAAGTTGAAGTAGATAAGTAGATAATATTAGATAATATTAAAGCATAGATATTGAAAATACTTAAGTACTTCCCACATCTGTCTAAATTAAGACACGTGTCAGAACAAGAGGCCAATATTCCAACAGATTCCCAAGAGGATTGGTTTCATACCATATAGGCCTACCTGAATAAAATACTATTATGTATAAAATAATGTAGAAATCTCTTTGAATGGTTGTTTCACCATGTCTTTATAGTCTGAGCACATGCAGCCACGGGATAAGTTAAAAGCCACAGGACTCCTTTTTATTTCAGAAACAAAAAGGAAAATGACATATCTGAATACCCCAGCATGTAATGTGTAAGGCTATGACATGAACATGGCCGCCATCTTGAAAGTCACCATATCTGATCAAGAACAAGGTTTTCCAAATGGGACGTTGGTCACGTAACATATTAAAGAAGATCAGAAATGTCTCAGAAATTGATGGCAGCAATCAGATATGCAATATCTCTTGTGGTTATAAGAATGTATATATATATTACTCACATAGGTTTGCTGCCACTGATTTATGTCTGGTTTAGTAACTTCAGTAAATATGTAAGAGCTTTGTAGGAGAACCAGTTTCCAGGTGCATAAATTTCATGCAAAGTTTTTTGCATCTCTTTGTGTTTCTGAAGTCAGCCTGGAAAGAAAAAGTAAGTGCAAAAAGTAAACAGGTGAATTCCTTAAAATGATCAATGTTTTCCATTGTAGTGTGTAACTCCAACATAGCATGACATTAGGAAATCATGGTTTAATGTCGTAATCTCTCAGAGCATTCTTTATCAAACAGAAGAACTAACTCAATCTCATATATTAGACAGTAAGAAAAAGTTGAGGAATTTGCTCTATGTTTAAATGCCTCATCACGCCTGTCATTTCTTACATTTTAAGTGAATACTACAGACTAAAAAGTGCTTTTTTAATTCTTTTTGTGTCCTTCTAAATAAATGTTTAAATAAATTACCTCCTACTTTTTAGTCTATAGTGTTTCGTACCTCTTTTATGCACCACCTGCAGCAGCAGTGGAAGGAAAGGTAACATCTCAGATAGCCGAACCCAGGAACACACTGGCAAAGCTGAGCTTATGTTATGACAGAAGAGTACTGGGACAGATAGGATTAATGTGGCAATAAGACAGAGTTTCTTCGGGCAGGAAGAGGAGATGAAAGCTACTGATGGAAGATTTTAGACATTTCCTACACTGCAAACCTGATTAGAATTGAACCTGAGATCTTGTTAGATAAACACTAGTGCACGATGTCAGTAAAGATGATTTAAAATGTAGGAAAATATGTAAGGTGTCACGAAGCCATATAAAAAACATTAAATAACAAATCCTAATTAGATTGGAGCTTATCCATGATGTACACGACTGTGCATCTAATACTAAGTCACCCAGCAAAAAATAAGAAGAAGTACTTTCCACATGAAGCATTATAATTTTAATGGCATATGCTACAAATAATGCCACATTTTCCACTGTAGGTCATCAAGCAGCACTTTATGCTCTTCACTTTGTAATTATATCTAACTCGCTTTAGAGTTCCATTAAACCTGCATTATACTTTAATCTGACTGGCACTTTAAATCCCTGTCCTTACTTGTTTTAGTTGCTGTTCCAGTGGAATAATAGAGTTCTGTGGGCTGAAAAGCTCGCTTCAGCACTACACGTTGAAGTTATGCAATGTCAGTCTTTCAAAGGCACAAATTTCAAAGATTCTGAATTACATAAAAAACAGCACTCATTTCCATGCACTAGCATGTTTCATACACAAAACTTCTGACTTCAGAGTCAAACTGCTAGCCATAAAAATAACTAAATGCCCAAACCTTGCAAATCTACAAAAATAAACTTTGCACAGAAACTCAAAATAAGGAACAGTACACTGTAGATATAAATGAAAAGGCATACGTAATGACTCAGTTCAGGGCAGAAATCAGACACACACCCAGACTGGATGGCTTTCCCATAAAAAATGAATCCATTGCTGTTTTCACCAGTGCTTTGATAGTGCCTCTGCTAATGAAGTGACACCAGGCCTTCAAAGACATTTTGGGTCCTGTAGGGCCCACATAAGGCTCATATGGATTATGCAGTGTGAGTTGTCGTGGGGCACTATTTGAGATTTGCACACACGCACTTCTTTCCACAGGATTTCCCAAGCATTTCAGGATCACAGTCACTCATTTATTCCGGTTGACATTATTAAGTGATGTCTCTGTTGCTTTTAAGGTTTTCTAAGAGAACTGAGGATTACCTGTCACTAATCATTACTGTGATTTAAAGCTCAGGTGTTATGGTAGATTGAGAAGACTCTGAGAAACTGAGGGTCATTAACTCTAGCTGTGTGTGGATAAATGCCCAAGTGGCTAATTTAAAGCAACACCAGTTAAAGGAACAGGATTTTTAAAAGTATACAGCACTGTGCGAAGGTCTTTATTGGATGTGTTTATTTAGCAATGATATAATGACCATAAATAACATGTTGTTGCAACTGTAACCCAAAAGTTCTAAAAAACTTTATCACTCCATAACACTGTTTTCCACAGGTCTTTATCCCAGTCTTTGTTAGCGTTAGCATAGCACCTTATTCCCCTTCTGAATAAGTGGTTTCTCTGCTGCTAACCCTCCAAAAGACCATTCCTAATCAAGCTTCTTCGGATTGTAGAAGTGTCAACTTGGCATCCCAATGAAGCTGCCAGCTTCTGCAAATTTAAGGGGGAAGTGCAATGAATTCTTGCCACTGTAGCTTATATATACTGATATCAATTAGATCTGAGTAATAACCAGTGCCAGATACTGATACTAATCATCTCCCATCAACTGAGCTTTTGCTGTCGTATTATGTGAAGCATCACACACATTAGGACAATTTTGTTGTTGCATGAATAGTCTGTGGCGTATGAGTCAAGATCACAAAAGTGCATTTGTTCAAATCTAAATCAAATAACAGTAGATTATTTTAGGCTCTTATAAACAGTGTGTCATATATTTGTCGCTCTAGAATAAGATGCATCTAGTTACCAATGTATCACCACCAAAATCCATTTACATACACTATATGCGTTTTATAGATTTGTGTGGACACTCCTTCGCTTGTAATTAGTGGTCTCTGCTATTTCAGCCATACATTATCCATAGACAAACAGTATCAGTACAAGTTAAACTTGCAGTATGAACTGAAAACTTCAGTGAATCTCCCAAAACCATAAACACCATAAAAGCCATCGCAAACTATTTTGCAGAACTTGTCTATTTCACAGAGTGATGACCACTGAGATTAATTTGAAAGCCAGAGTTTGCTGTTTAACATCAGCCTCATAACAATTGTAATAACAGTAATTAGAAATGTTTATTCAGTTGTTGACTGTACCTTTCTGAAGTGCTACCTCTTTAAAAGTTTACCCTACAAGATCTGCTCTACAAGAGAGAGAGAGTGAAAACATTTACTTTTCTAATAATAAGGGTGTCATCCTTTATAGCAAGGTGTTGTGGCCATAAAATGATTGATAAATGTTGTATTGCAAAGCTGTTTGAATTATGGTATATTTTCTCCCTTGTCCTTACAGTAGTGGTGATTCCATAAAACTTTCTTTATCCAATACATTTTTCCATATCAGCACTAATATAGTAAAGGCATAATGTTGATTAAATCTGTTTGTTACACATTATTTGAACTGATGTATGACAACACAGTCATATTCGCTTGCTTCTCCAGTGCTCTTACAAAGTATTGGAAGACATTGAGCATACAGGAACTACTGTCTTCTTTTATGACAAATCTTTGGGTTTATGCAACATCCCAAAATAGATTTTCTGCATCCAGTAAGATTTAAAACAACTGTCGTATTCAGTAGGTTCCAACAGGCAGTGAAACATATATAATTACATAACATGGTCTAAAGGAAGTCACACCCTGTCTTACTATCAGATTTGGTTATTTGAGCGACACCCTCTACTAGACATTTCTCCTTAGACAAACATTGATAGTAAGTCATACCAAAGTTCACCATCACGACCTTTACAACAAGTCAAACATTTTGTTCTTATGTACATTGACCATCCTGCTAAAATTGTTCTACAAGTATTCAGAGTTTAGCCATGAACTGTATAATTACTCATATTGTAACCCATTTTAAACCCAAGATATTAGTTACATTAGTACTAGGCTGCATACAGTATATACAGAAATATATGCAGAACACTGTTGCCTCACAGCTCTGAGTTCCCTGGTTTAATCCCGACCCTGGGCTCCATTTTTGTGGAATTTGCATGTTCTCCCTGCTTCTACACGGGTGTTCTGCAGGTACTCAGATTCCCTACCACATTCCAGGTTAATTGGTGGACATATTGTTATGAGTGTGTGTGAGTGTACGTGCCATGCGATGGATAGGCAAACACTACTGTGACCCTGACTATGATAAGTGGATGAGACAATTAATTAGTGAACTATTTTATTCATGTAAAACTGTAAGAAATATAAGAAGATAGACATATACAATAAAATTTCTGACTGTACTTTTAGTAGATATGTGAACCTTAACATGTAATTCACATTTCAAAAAATTTTCAACCTTGACTTTGGACCAGATGGGGAGAATCATCCATATCGGTTATATCTTGCTCGTATTTGTACGTTTGTAATCTGGGAACTGGTAGCAACATCACCACAAGAACTCATGTTGAACATCTGGCGTTGAGTTTACACGACCAAGAGGTCTCACACAAATACAAAATTATTATGCAGTTCCAAGCACCAGCTGTGTGACTCTGGCACTGTTTGGTGGATATAAGGAGAAAACTACATTTGGTTTCCATAGTGAAAAGTGGTGGTGGAGGAATAATAGATGGGGCTGGTTTTCATGATTTATACTGATCCCCTTAGTTTCAGTCAAGGGAAGTTTTAATAACCGAGCAGACTCTTAATCGAAGAACTTAACCAACTGGCTCAATGCAATGAGATGTTGTCCAGCACCTTGGGATGAATGGGAATGTTGTCTGCAAGTACTCATGACCAGGCCTTATACGACTGGCACAAACAAAGAAGTACATAGTCTGAGGAAAGATGACAGTAGTGTGTGTGTGTGTGTGTGTGTGGTTGGGAAAGATGATAAATAAGCCTAGTGGGGCTTCATTTGGGATGCTGTCAAGTGAAGCACAAGCCAAACAGTACAAATACTGTTTAAACAACACGATATATCGCATATATACAAACTAACATTGTTATTAGTTATTGTTCATAGTTTTATACAAGACTGTGGTATCCTCTGGTAAAATTGGACACTATATAGAACAAAGGGTTTACCCCACTGTGCTTCTACAACAGCCTTTGTCCACTAGATTTTGTCTGTTAGACAATGCTATTAGATGTCAGCCAAGATCTTGATCAAAGTCAGCAAACATATTCTCTGGGGACTTTGTTTAAGGACAGTAGGGCAGGAAGTAAACAAAGGAAACAAAAATCTATAAATGTACCATATTGGGAGTAGCAACCCATTCTCCAGAATTGCATGTGTTATATTATGATGGTGTTACAAGTGTTGCTGAAATGGCATAGCTCAGTAATTAGAAGGAGTGTCCCCAAACATTTGTTTATAAAGACTAGGTTTTCAAATATATCAGGGTAACATGCTTAAATGTAACATATTGGGAGCAAAAGGCCTGGACCAAGAGTGAAAACACTTGTCTACATCTTTTTGCAGAAAGATTTTTACTTTAAGAGAATACTGACCAAAATACACAATAAAAGTTTACAACAACTTAGGAGAAATATCTGCTTTCCTCATAAATCAATTCACAATACAGAGTTCACAATTTCGAATTACTTTAAAGAAACTTAAAATGCAAAAAAATGCAATTGCATTAGATTGTGTGATGCCCGTTGTCCTGTTTTTGCATTATCATTTCACGGCTAGTGCCGACAGTTACCTGACATTATACCATTTAAAAGCAACACTTTATCACAGAATGAAATATTGTGTGTGGAACATTTCTAAATGTTGGCTGTGTTACATTATTTATCATCGGATTTTACACAAACCTACAGTAGTATAGTCCATGGCAGCTTAACTGTATGCTGTCATTAGAAAAATAATAATAAATTATGACATTTATTGTATTTTATTTTAATGTGATTTTGCAAATTCATTCACATTATAGTCCTGATTGTATTATTTTGTAATAAAAACACTATTGAGGGTTTGCTTTTGAAGCAATGGCTGTTTTCTGCTCCATTCAGAGTCATTAAAAGCACACAGGCCTGCCGAGTGTAGTATTGCCCTCAGGAAATATTTTAATAAATAAAACTCCATTGAACCGGCTCTCAAATGCTGTCACTTTTGTCACAACTCTGTTTCCCGGGGCTTGAGGAGAAAATATTTTAAAACATGAAATATGGATTTGTTTGCAGTAGGAACAGACAAAGTCATACAGGTGGTTTGGTTATTTATTTGAATTTGCCATTTAGACCATTTTTGTATTTTCCTATTTTTTTGCAATATGACTGGTGTAAGGTTCGATATTGTCCAAAAAATGCATAATTTGTAAATACATAAAAATTGTGATAACTGGTTCCATTGACTTTTAGGCAATTTGCAACACTTGTGTGGCAGAAAATGAATGGGAATGTGCATGTGCATATCTAGTAAAATCCAGTGTCGAAATCTGATTGGCCGTAGAAGGATAATAAAAGGATAAACCCTGTGATAATAACAGAGAAATGTTATATTTAAAACATGCAACACACATAGTGAGTGATAACAAATGTGTTTAAATTACTTAGTTTAAGTGATTTAAATAGTTTATGGGGTCCTACCAAACTGAACCGCAAACACATAGGATGAAACACTGATTCAAATACAACAGAAAAAATTACGAGCTCCCATAAACTCTCTTCCACTCTGTATTATAAATGCCCATCTATATTTCCTTGGCTTAAATGTTAAGCTTTCTTCTCTGGTATTATTTATTGTCCTTAAATATCTTCCTGCTCTTAACTTCAGACTTTGGTATGCTTTGTATTTCATCCTGTGGCATTTATATTAAATATGCCTCATTTACAGCAGTGTAATATTTTCCATGTTGCTGCCTGTTAGGTTGCCGGACAATGTGGGATGAGATTCGCTGCTGGTACCGAGCTGAACTGGGGCAGGTGGTTAATGTATCTTGCTCTGAAGTATCCCAGCTCTTCGCCAACAATCATGGTAAGCAGTTGGGTGTTCTTTTAGCATTATTTAGTATATATTATAGCCGAAAACTGTTTTGAACTATATACAATAAAAATGTCTCTCATTCAGAAATCTTTTAGCAGACACCCTACAAAAGTGCTTCACGTTCTTCTTACGGGTCAAAACCTCATGTTAGTATAATTTAAGCAATAGCCCAAGAACATGATCAAACCAGAACCTGCTAGGATCTGATGTAGGTAAATCAAAACAACACAAAACAAAACACACAAGAAATAGGTTTCTTTTTATGTATTTATTTAATGTGCGAAGAGGTGAGTATTTAGTTGCCACTTGCCACCTGGGTTTTTAACCTTATGCTGAGTTTTTAACTTTATTTGCATTACATTAACTTCATACATTCACCAGCAACCCAGTACATGCACACAATTTTGAGTTATCATGAATCCTCGTTGTTATTTCCTCTGTGTTTGTCAAGCACTACAGCCACTTTTAACAGCTGCCAAATATCACATAAATTTCTTCAGATAAAGACTTGCATAAGATGGCACTATTGCTTCTTGGACAGGTCTCAGTTGTTATGGTTGAAGGTTCCAAGATGGAAAATACATTCTGCAACTTGTTCGTAGATATAGTAGACAAACTAATGCTGGTCATACATGTAAGCAGTGCAGGATCAGTGGCTTGGATACTGGACTTTTTCCACAATGTTGATGGACAGCATTGCCAAGTTGTCACTCTTGGCCCCATAAGTGGTGGTAACTTACAACTGCTTGGATTGTATCATGTAAGTTTATAAATGCTGTAAATGTTAACGTGACCAAGAAACAGACATTCTCAAGTGTCCTGTAAATATTAAACCGAGTTATGCTATGTACACATCCTGGTTGCCAAATGATAGCATGCCTGTGTGTTCATGGCAAGTTCTATGGCAATTGAATATGGTCTAACACACACACACACACACACACACACACACACACACACACACACTTCCACCTTCCAAGTAGCTCAAGGCCAATACCCAAACCATAGATCATTGCTTGACAGTATTCTGAACAAGTTCAGAATGAAAGGTAAACACTGTGATCTTGTGAATTAACAATATCTATTTTATAACATTTGCTCTTAAAGTCTATCCTCTGCTGCCAGTTTTTACTGCACACAGATGTTTCTTCAGTGCTTACATTACATAATGTGGATTAGAACAAACACTAGGAGACCTAGTTTACAATGTTAGCTACACTCATTGACAAAAAAATAAAGTTTAAAATGTCAGATTGCTGCAATTCTCAGCATGCAGAGCATGCTCAATGTCGCAAGCATATGGGACTGTGGTAGACTAGCGGCTAAGGTACAGCACTACGGTCATAATGTCCAGGGTTCAAATCCCACCTCTTAACCTTCAGTTGCTTGAATTATAAGACTGTATAACTTGAAGTCTGGATAAGCCCATATGCTAAATGCTGTAAATGTAAGTAGATATGTAAATTATTACAGGTGTGGTCTGATGAGGCCACTTTTGGACAGCATGGCTCTTGGTGAGAGATCGTTGCCTGATAGACATGCCTCCAAACCGAAGCATTCAAACACAGTTTGCTTAGTTGACAGACTTTGAGAGGGGGTGCATAATTGGATTCACAGAAATACGATGGTTGTTTGGACGAATTGTCTGCCATCTTGGACAGTCTGACCCAGTTGTTAGGAGGTGTTAAGAGCAGTGGTTTCATAATGGCACCCACACACATGATGAACAGGCTCTGGACAGTCCACACAGACCAGTAGAGAGGGTCATTTGAACCACTGACAAGCACCAGTTTCATTGTCCACCATCCAGACACTAGTGACACCTTCACTACACACCCTTGTCTCTGCACGGACAATTATCAGATGCTTAGCAGAAGGTAGTTTGTTGTCACAGCACCATTGATGGCTAGCCATTGTCACCTGTTTATAGTTGTGTTATGAACAAGTAACCTGGACTGCTATAGACTGGGACCATATTGTCTATAGTAACAAATTGAGTTTCTGTTAGATATACAGCAACAATAGGTTTTGAGCATGGAGGCTGTTGAGTGCTGCAATCCTGCCTTTGTTACGGCACGGCATGCTGCCCCAGCTGAGTATATTTGCTTTATTTATGTAACTGTATAACTGTAAGTGCTTACATATCCTCTAAAAACTGTCAAATGAAACATGTGGGAGATCTGTAATATTGTTTTTTGGTGTGAACATACTCCTGCCCAACACTGTGCCAAGTAAATAATAAAATAATAAAAAATCAAAGGGGTCATGAAAGAAGGCAGTACACTAGGAGCAAGAGGACGTTAGCGCTGTAGCGAGACTTGTTAGCAATGTTGAGTCATTGCTAGTGAATAGAACGGTGCTCCCTTAGGCCCTCACCTAAGACCTCATACCACACAAGTCAAGCACATGCATTCAGCCAACTTGTCTTCCCCCCACGGTTGCTTCAGGGAAAGAGCAAAACACACCACGCTATGCTAATTCTAGCAACAACGGACAAGAACAAACACTCCCGTTGGCGAGCAACACCAACCCACCCACTTAGCATGACTTCATTGCTGTATAGGTGAAAATAATAGTGTAATAAAAATGCAGCATTCACATACAATCTGTTAAAAAATAAGATACAATTGATGTGTCAAGACAAGGTATAAGTTTTCTATATATAAGTATACCTAAGAGTAACACACAATCACTATTAATAAACATTCACTACAGATGCTCCCTGATTTACAATGGGGATACGTTCCAATAAACCCACTGAAAGTAGAATGTGTGGCAATCAGAGGAATTTTATATATTTTATAAACAACGTATCCTAGCAAACATTAAACATGCTTAAAACACTTACACTGACCTACAGCTAGGGCAAATAATTAACACAATGCTTATTTTATAATGTTAAATATCTCATGCAATTTATTGAATAATGCATTGATGGTAAAACATAAAAAGATTGGGGCTAAATTAAAATAAAAAAATCAGAATACAGTTTCTGCTGAACGTGTATATGTTGTATATGTGTAATATCGGATTCCCATTGTAACGTAGAAAAAAAAACAAACTGGACCATGATAAAGCACCTGTATTTAAATAGCGAATGCCTCAACTTGAGGTTGTTTCCACACCGAAATAAATACTTATACTTTAAATAATCATAATCAGAATAAATACTTATAATGTACTTTTTAACCTGGTAAGAGACGTGTGATATGGCAGATTTTCTTTTTGATCCAATATAAAGTAATACCAAGGCTAATTTAGGAATACCATAGCAATTTTTATACTTATATAATGTATACTACTTGTACTGCTTACAAAAATACTTTAAAATGAATATGAAGAGTGTCCGACAACATCTCCTATATAGTCTCGTCCTGTCCATGCCCCATTGCTGCCACTGTGTTTTGGCAGTCTTGGGTGACCCTACACCCTATTGAATAGTCAGTGTGTGGTACTCTCGTTCACTTGCTGCTGCTGTTCATCCCCATGAAAACATCACTTGCTATTTAGTCACGATCTTTCACTTTTAAGTTGCCTTTCTGATTATCCTGTTGAATGATATAAAATACGTTTTAATAGCTTCATATTCATTTTTAAATATCTCCTAATGTTTTTGAGCAGCGTAAATAATGTACTTACTTTGCATACAGGGTGAGTCAAAAGTCACAGGACAAAGGGTTAGTGAAAAGTCAGAGGACACGTTGAGTGCTGCGTCGTGGAGGTTTCTTCATCGGTACCAATCTTCAGGATAATGGATACATTGTCGTCCACAGTCCCGGTTTTTCGGAATTTGGTTATGAGGGATGCAACAGTAGTGTGTGAAATTGGTGAAGTCTGTGGCTACGAAACAACAGCTGCGTTCTACGGGCATCAGACTCATCAAGCCCACTCTCAGTGACAAACAACAGAAGTTTGGAAATTTCTGTGTTGATTGCTTTTGATATAGCAAATCTGATATTCGCAATCGAGTTCTAAGATAGCTCTGGTCTTCTTTGATATGCTTGCCCTTGATTGAATAAAAGCATAAAAGATAGGTCTACTCACCCATTACTTGCTGGAATATTTATATATAGATTTGATGTGTGTGTGTGTGTGTGTGTATGCAAGAAGGTCACAAATACAAAATACACGGTCTTTACATAAGTAACAACAGGGATATATAAAAAAATAAAGGCACACTTAAAGAAAACGTTTAAAATGTGCATAGAAAGTGTAAACATTAAATGGTAGTGTAATAAAGAAAAAATCTTGCACCAGTTGTAAACAACTAAGATCAGTATTATAATAATTACTGACCTAAAGGAGCACCTGCACTTGGAAATAAACATTTTGGTTGTCTGTTTGTTTTGATGTTGAGAGCCTTGAATTGTTTTATAGAGGGGCTATGTGGAGGGTGAGAGAGGTCTTGGTGGCTCTGTTTACTGCTGTATTTGTGCAACCCATGCGACTACTAACTTTCTCAGCATATTTGATGGCCTGTTTTTTATGTCTGTTGTTGCAAAGCTGAAATGATAATAGAGGAAGCAATGACACTTTCAATGGTAGCTCTATAAAAATGTATAAAAATGTGTTGTGCAAGCTAAGTTTGTTGAGCTGTCTCAAGAAGAACATGTGTGTCTGTGTCAATTTTGTAACGGATGTGGCAGTTTCATCCCAGCAGATATTGATGGAGATAATACTGCCAAGGGATTTATAGTTGTAACGGAACAGGCAGGGTTTGGACCCAAATACGAAGGTGATAATGGTTTCAACCTCCAAGGGTGCTATGGGCAAAACAAGCTTATTGGCAGAGGTCCCAAAAAGGCAGGACTTTTCTTATAAATAATTTGTAATATGAAACAGAGGAGAGTGTGCTTGTGTGAACTAGGTTTTGCTTGAGGGAACACTTTGGGAAGCTTGCTCTACCGATGTACCACTGGGTGGTTACGATAATGCCTGTGTGGATTGCACATCAATATAAAATGGCATCCAAAAATAATACAAATCAGTATCACACACACCAAATGGTGTTCATAAACAATGAGACTTTATTACCCACCTTAAAGAAAATGTAGGTTCCTCCTGAACTCAAGGACAGTACATTTTAGTTCAATATGATCTGAGTTTTAATTCTCTTTCATTTGCAGGTCTCTGTTACCAGCTCTTTTTATTCAGAGTCGCATTTAACTACAAACACAAATAAGAAAATCACATAGTGTTTCTAACATTTTATTTGACTTGTATTTCATTGCAGACAGTTGAATGTCAGATGTACTTTGTCTGGTCAACTTCATTTCATTTACTTGCCATAAAATAAAAGTAAATCTAAGACACAATGTGCGCTATTTCTATAAGCATTTCCCAATACTGTACCAATTTTCCAATTTGGGGTTGTACAAAAAGTCTGTAATTCATCTTCTCATCCCAGTTATACCTCTCTATTCGAACTGACCACATATTCTAGCTTCTTGTAGTACTTTAGCTATTTTAACTTGATTATTTTCTACATTTATATGTGTTTTGGTATATAAAATGAATCTTCTCATTTATATAAAATGTCTTTGTCCCTCTGACAAATGCTATAAGTGTTGATACCGACAGTATATGTATACACTTTTAAACAGTGCTTCCATGTTTAATTGTGACATATTATCCATTAGCTTCAGATGGCAGCAAGACATGAAAATATTCCAAACTGAATATTTATGAATATGTAGATATTGTTGTGTTTGTATATACAGTATGTGCCCAGGCAAAATAAACCAAAATATGTAATGGTTTTACATGGAAATATTACCTGCTCAGTGGTACAATAAGAATAAATATGCTTGAATATAGCTCTGTGTTTGCTTGGATGTCGGAGAATGGCCAGCAATTTTCCAATATTTTGATGAATGACTCAATATGCTTCAATGCCACGAGCAGGTTGACATATGGACCCAACAGTTTGGGCAAGGTTTATGTAAGGTTATTAGAGTGTTTGTGTGGGTTGCAGGTGGTCAATGTTGCTGTGACAGTACCGCAGGCTCTGTTTCATCATTTGAGCACTGCTGTTTAACTCAGTCAGCCATCCAACTATTTCAGCGTATACCGTCCACCCACAGTGTCCAGTTTATTTCCTGATCAGATTGAGAACAGCTGCCTTTACATAATGTTCGCTGCTTCTATGCACTGTTTTTCCATCTGCTGTAGTTAACCCTGCTTCTACAGCCACTTACCAAGAACATCTATAATCAAGTTAGCCTGCATGTTATATACTGAGTGATAAGGTTATTAGGCATGACCAAGAAATCACAAAGAGTTTTAAAATAGAACACTGTCTGGATTTATTACTGCCACGATTGGTGACTGTTAGTTCTAATGTGTTACAGATTATCTACTTCGCTTCATAAAATAAAATAAATAAATACTCTAAATGATTTGAACAAATCTGAGATTTCTTGTTTGCGTAGACGTGGGAGATGAGAATCCATGCAATTCTAACTTAGTATCACGTCAATGTTTGTGGAAATGCTTGCGTACATACCGTCTGTGCATGTGTATTTGTGTGTACTATATTTTAAATATAATATATATGCACCTAGCTACTGTATGCACTTGTTTCGAGCAAATGTATATGATGCAGGTGGTTGTAACTCCTACCATCAGATGTGTGTTTATAACAGAAGCATGGAAAGAATCTATCCTCAGCAATTCTCAGGGTTTTATTTGCAAGATCAAATTGTATATTTATATCACAGTAATAGTGTTTGAGTATGGAAGGGGTTCTTAAAACTACAGTCTCACTCTCTTTTCCCTCAGGTTCCTCTATTTATATGAAATATATACAAAACAATATCTGTTTCTTAAGGTTTCTCTTTAGGCCATGATATTTGGATTTTCCATTAGTGTAAGGAACATGATGAAAAGGTGAAGGGGTGAGGGGATGTTCGTTAAGTGAGCTGGATGTGATAGACAGATAAACCATAATTAAGCAGAGGATCCATTAAGTTGAAGTCACTCTCGAATTCTAATTAGAATTCTGCCTTAGTGTTACCCAAGCTGTCACATCCCAGCCTAGTCCTAATTCTTATATAATTAGGCAGATGCGGCTAATCAGTAGGCAGGTATTTAAGAAGGGTGTCGAGGTTTGGCTTTGCAAGCCTGTAATACTAATGTGGCAGTTTCCTTTTAAACTAGTCTTTGGTTGGACAAGACTGTTCATGGACCATACAGAAAATGGCCGGTATCAGGTGTAGCACTGTTGTCTTCTGGAGCAAGACCCATAACCCACCATTACTCGTACTTGGATTGTAGGACTTAATCAGTTGTAAGTAGCTGTGGTTAAAGGAATCTGACTTAATGTAAATGTAAGAATCTGTGTATAAGGGAGACTTCATTGCAAAATGTGTTCAACATGTACTTAAAGTACTTGAAAGTATTCAAGCTAAGCATATTTTACATATAAAATTACAGTTTAGTGGCATGCCTTGTGAAGAATACAGAAACAATGATTGACCATGACTTTCACATAAGTAGTAAAAGTAGATGAAGGGAAGTGTAATAATTCATTTATTCGTACTTATTTATTTAGTCATTCTTAGTTATTTATTTAGTTATTTAAGTATCCAATATTACATATCTGTGCTTGGCAGGTAAACTTCTGGTATGACATCCTTATGCAACCATAAGTGGAGCTAAACATTGCTCATAACCCTTGATCAGTCCTGCACATCAGCGTGGAGGAAATGTAGCCCATTCTTCCATACAGACTCAAATATGGGTGGTTGGTGGGTTTTCTCACATGAACTACTCACTGCAATAACTATTTCTGGTAGAACAAACTGTTGGGTTTATTGTTTAGAATCAATTAGGATTAAAATTACACACTGATGTCCTGACATTTTTTTTAAGATTCTATTGGTATCATTCAAAATGTATTGTTTTATTAATGGTGGAACACAGTCCTGTCCCAGATGCAGCAAAACAAGCTCCAACTATGCTTCATATATGCATCATATTTCACAGATGTGATGAGGTTCTTGGAATGTGGTGTTTTCCTTACTCAAGACATGGCTTATCATTTAAACCAAAAAGATAATCATCATTTTTTTTCCTGGCCATCTTTTGTCCTGTTCTTTCTTTCTGCATACTTGTGTCAGAGCTCAATGACAAATACAGAAATACCACTCATCCCTCTCTTCTGCTTAGTAGCTCTCAGAATTTTACTTTTTTGAAATTCCTTTCTCAATTTGAATATTAGGTTAACGTTATTCAAACTTTACTGACATTTCCTCAGGAATTCCATTCATCCTCTTAGCAGTTTCTTGGAGTGAAAGAGAAAGAGTCCTTTAATCCAGCAGATAAAGAATACAGAATCAGTATTTACAGCTCAGGGGTGACAGCCAGGGAAGTTACCCACGGTTCTATCAGCATAATGGAAAGCAATAAGCGGCAGCAAGAACCATAGCCTCATCAAAAGAAATGCTAATTACATTCACAATAGGTGTGTCTATACTCAAAGCAGATTGCCACTACAGAGCAAGTATCCTACTTCATCTTGCTATAAATTTTCACAATGTACCTATGTTGGGTTTAGACAAAAGCAGATCTAAGGAAGCTAAATTATGCAAATGATCTCAGTGATTAAAAACTGCAATTCATTTCACGCATTCTTTTGCACTTTATTGGTTCAAAGACTTGCTATATAACCTTATATTCTTTTTTCAGGTTACATATACAGGAACTGCACTAAGAGTGGCTGGAGTGACGTTTACCCATCGTATGAGGAGGCTTGTGTATTTGTAGATGAAGTGGAAGAAGCTGAGGTGAAAAACAACAACTCAGTTTATTCTTTCTGCCATTAAATATTTAGACAAGCTTTCAAATTCTACACAAATACTTCTCTTGGGATACATTTCAGCCATGGCATGCAATTAATAATACTTTCAAATTTCATGGTTATACAACATTATTGTTGCCCCTATTAGATAACACATACAATGCCAGCCAATGTTTGATACTGTCATTTACACTGCTACATTACATTATGAGCCCCCTATGGGTATATTTAATTGTGGTTACATTGTGTAGTGGTATTATTTTTTGTTTCTTATCATATGTTTATGCTTGTTTAAAAGCTTAAGATTGATGTGATTCAAACTGCATTTGTGATGAAGTGAGAATATTAAAGCTCTTAAACTGTGAAAACAGAATTGCTTTTTAACTCATTTCCACTCAGAAAGCTCCTAAATATGTTCTCGGAGGGACTGTCGGTGACATCCTTCCAACATCAATGGTCATATTTCAGTTAAAACAAAACATAGTAGTGTGTGCGTGTTCAGCGGTCTAATGCTCTCCTCTGAGGAACCTGGGTTCAAATTCCAGCTATGACTTCTAGTTGGATCTGAGTCTGAGGGAGGAGGTTCTGATTGGGGTATCAGCCCCAGGGCTGCAATAATGAGTCCTGTCAACCTGTTAATGATGTCCTGTTTACATATTTTATAACATATCTTTTACAGATTTTGGCTGTGAGGTTACTTCTATGCTTACCTCTGGCATTACAGTGCATTTTCAAGATGTTTGATGGACAAGGTTCTATATAAACCAGCCAAGCTCTCAATCAAAGCTCTGTAAATACTCTCAAGATGACATGTAGAAGAGGTCTGGGCATTACTAAACAGAATAGCGTATATAACAATTGGAAAATTAGAAGTGCCTGTCCAAGAATAATGGCATTTGTCTTGTGTCACCGGCCAAGTTTGAGCTCATGTGTGCAGACTTATAAATGTTTATAAAATAATTTTATAACATGTTTCATTTATTCAAATGAATTTTAAATTTTTTATAATTTTTTTATAAAATATTTTTTAAATATAACTTTTATTTTACTGAACAGCCTTATAGCCACAAATTTCATATCGAGCATCGTTACTGAAGTTGTAATGTTATCCTTTATTTTGTTGGCACACTGGCATGGTTGAAAGAGATGCTGGAAACAGCAGTGTAAATGTTCCTGGGTTTGTATCTCACTTAAGGCTTCCATCCAAAACCCCACCACCTGCATGTGCGATAAATACTGGAAAAATGGCTTTTCTTTATAAAAACAGAACAAACCTTAGATACATATAGCAAAAAAGCATGTACAGCCTAGATGGTATATGCAAGAATCAAATTAAATTACCTAATGAATACGTTTATAGTAATTGTTTAAATAAACAGGGGCAAAATATAAACATTAAAAAAGAGAACGAATTAAAAAATCCTATACATTTAATATAATAGTACAGTATATGGATTATTCTTCTTTTTATTAGTATATATATATATATATATAATACAGTATATATATAATGGGCAGCACAGTGGCTTGGTGGGTGGCATCACATCAAGAAGGTCCTGGGTTCAATCCCAGAGTGGAGTGGCCTGGGTTCTTACTATGTGGAGTCTGCATGTCCTCCCCGTGTCTGTGTGTACTCCAGGTACTCTGGTTTCCTCCCACAGTCCAAAGACATGCATGTTAGGTTAATTGGTGTCTCTAAAGTAACCCTTAGTGTGTGACTATGTGTGTGATGGTGTGTGTGTGTGTGCGTGTGTGTGTGTGTCCTACAATGGTTTGGCGTGCTGTCTAGGGTTGTTCCTGCCCTTGCACCCAGAGTTGCCGGCGGCGCACCGGCTGTGTGAAAACGCTTTTTTACTGCAAAGTGGCTGCATCTCATTTTAATGAGATAAAACACACTGAAAGAAACAGTAGCAAAAAAGGAGATTAATGGTGTAGATAGAGCCTTGTGTCTTCTACCATTCCTGTCGTGCTTCTTTTTCCTCTCACAGCCATCCTGTAATGCCACCGAGATGTGCCTGAATATGAAATTAGATGCTAATGAGAGTTTCAGAGACGCTCAGTGAGAGTGATAAGATGATTATCTCCACATAAACACTTATAGAAATTAATATTCATGCACAGGTTGTAAGCATATGCATGGATGAACGCTCACTCAGACACAAACATACACACTTGAAAGGCGAGATCAAGTGTGCAACATGTTCCTAATGAGAAAAAAGAAGCTCACTAAGCCTCTCTGCTCTCTGGTCGATTTCATTTTCTCTGCTTAAATGAGCTCACCTCTACATGTTACAGGAGGGACCTATATGGTAATAGATGTACCTAGAGAATCATTATAAGTAAAACTGGCTTAAAATGTGGGGAAAATACTAATTAGACCAGAGGATATAGTCATTATTTCTAAACAATAGATAGATACAATAGATTTAGAAATGTACAATTCTTTGTACAAATCTCTTTATTTTGCTTCTAATGGGGACTCTTCTGTATCTCTCAACTTCACTTCTCTTTTTCAGACGACGTATTATTCCACTTTCAGACAAGTGTATACTGCGGGCTATGCCACCTCTCTGATATCCCTCATATCAGCCATCTTTGTCTTCACAGCCTTTAGGTACTGCAAGGAACATGAGACCTGATTTTATACACACCACACACACACACACACACACACATATATATATATATCATATATATATATATATATATATATATATATATATATATACCAATTTCAGCAGCACCTACAGTCTGCATGTATTAATTTACAAAAGGCTTTTAATAAAATGCACTATGTTCTACATGAGAGTGATAGTTAAGGCTACATGACTCATACACTTATTTCACTATAAGAAATGTTCATTTTAATTTCATTTCACTTCACTTTATTATTTTTGGCTACATTTAAAAAGTCATATACAAGCCCATGATAACCAATTGTAAGTGCCAAAAGTGAGCTGGAGTGACAGAAGCACACTGCCATTGGATACTGGGCCAGTAGATGACAGTGTGACCAAAAGTTTGAGTAATAATACTTTTGGAGACATTTGGATTGTTGTGGAAAAGGATTCATACTGAAGCAGGATAATAACCCAAAACACACCTCAAAGCTTTGCAGTAATGATAATAAGACAAAATAACGATCAAGGAGTGCTGACTGTAATGAACTTTCCTCCACCCTTATTTAACCTAATCCACGCTGAGCATTTATAAGGGCATTTAAAGACGCAGAAAACAAAGCATTCAGTAACATCACAAGATACTCTAAATATATGGAAACCATGCAGGGACACATGGATGAGCAGACTGTGAACAAGTCTGAGTCCATATGAGCTCGACTGTAGGGTAACAATATATTGTGCTTCAAAATTTGTAAATTTTCTGTATTACTGCATACGTATGACCTAAAACACCTGCTTCTGTCATACAGAGGGCAGCACGGTAGGACAAGCAGTTAAAGCCATCACTGCACAGCTCCAGCAGGTTTGATCTCAGGCTCTGACTAAATTTGTGTGGAGTTTGCCTGTCCAAAGAATCTAATAAATTCAATTCAATCAATCAATGAGATGACAAAAATATGTTGGTACCCTATTGTATTTAATGAAAAGGAATCTATCAAAATCCAATCTTCACAACACATATTTGGAGTTCAAATATCATGACATGAACAAAGAAGATTCTTAAGCCTTGGAAAAGAGTTGTTCGTTATTATCAGGATTACAATACAAAGAATACAAAACCATCTTCAGGTTTTCCAGTCCACAGTCAACATATCTAAGGACATTGGACATGTTACAAATTTCTAAAGAAAATGTGAACTCTACCAATCCATAGTCAGACAGAATCAAACGGAGGAAAGTCAAGGGTGATTTTTACCCTGCTGCAAGGAGAAAGCCACCACTCTGCAAAAAAAATGCTGCTTGGCTACCGTTGGCTAAATAATATGTGGACAAACCAGAATTCTATAGGAAAAATGTTTTGTGGACAGATGATAAAGTATAACATTTTGGTTTATACAGGTATCTTGAGTACGGAAAATACTGGATATCGGCATAAGTATGTTATCCCATCTGTGAAACCTTTTAGCGGTATGTACTGTATTATGGTTTGAGCCTGGTCTGCTGTATGTGTCAGGAAGCCTTGCTATCATTACTTAAACAATGAATTTTGATATATACCAGCAAATTCATAAGAAAATCTGAAGGCAAATAGGACATATGTCTGTGAACTGAATCTTAAGACTATAAAACAATGGTCCTAATAATAATAGCCGTACATAATAGCTGTACATTTGGGGTTTTCCACAGACATCAAATAATCAGCATAACAATTCAAGTGAAAAGTTGAATCTTCAAAAGATCAAGCCTAGGATTTTTTTAATGAATTATCATTTTCACAACCTGATGTATGACAGCATGCACTCATGCGTGCATGGTTTTCACAATGCAGAAACTAAAGATCCACATTATCCTCATGTCTAAATTTTCCAAAGATCATCCTCTGATGTTATTAAAAGCTTGGCTTTCAGTGCCCCAATAAATGGTTCAGATTTCAGATTATATCACTGCAGAGGAAAGCTTGTGACAGTCAACACTGTTTGATCGTACTTTGTTTCAAATATGTTGTTTAAAAGGTTTGAGGTTTATTAGGGGTCATGTTATTTCTAACAAAATACATTTATTTAATTTGAAAAAAGTGCAACAGTACGCCTACTGTATCATTTTGTGTTTTTCATTTACATAGGAAGTTTCACTGTACAAGGAATTATATCCACATCAACCTCTTTTCCTCATTCATCCTGAGAGCCAGTGCAGTCTTTATTAAGGATGGTGTCCTCTTTACTGATGAGACCCAGGATCACTGCTTCATGTCTACAGTAAGACCCAATCCTTTGGATTCTGACCTCTAGTGCATGCTCTTCACATTTCAAAAACTCTACATCTTTGTACCTAACAACAATTCAAGTTTCAAACAAATAAGGCTGGTGCAGAGGTTCTTACTAGTATTGCTGCGAGTAAAAATCAATGCAAGCATGTGAGTTCAGTCACTGATGAAACTTGGTCAGTTCCCTAAATACTATTAAAGAAGGCTGGAAATGTAGTAGTGTGCATTACCCTGAGCTGTTCACATAACATTGAAATATGTTCTTAGAATAACACACATTGAAATCAGTATTACAAATCAGTCCTTGACAGTCCTGTTTACATTTTTCTCTCTCTCCCACACACTACAGGCATCATGTAAGGCAGCAGTGGCTTTTTTCCAGTTTAGCATCCTGGCTAACTATTTTTGGCTGCTGGTGGAGGGGATGTACTTGCAGACTCTGCTGGCTCTCACATTTATCTCTCAAAAGAAATATTTTTGGTGGTACATCCTTATTGGCTGGGGTAAGTCCATCAGGAGTATTCTGCAACAACATGTCTCACATTTTAAGCATTATCTAAAAACAGTGCAGAGAAAATATGGCTAGTGCAATGAAATGTGTTTGGACAAACCTACACAGTTTTCCCCATCTAAATAATGGTAAATGAAAGTTTTAAACTTGTTTTGGGACCTGTGGACTGTGACATATTGAATATTGCTGCACGCCATCTTTATTTTGGTTCATAATTTTGGCTTTCTGTCAACCACATTCATTAAAGGCTACCCTGGATGATTTTCCAACGCTTTTGATGAAGCTCCCTCATGCTACGCACTTTCTGGCTGCTTTACCTGTCTTCAAGTCCAAGTCCTCCCTCTCAGTTTTGGTGGGCTGACTATTTAAGCCAGGGCAGGTATACTTGGTGCCTCTTAGAATTTCTCAGAAGATTCATGTTAGAAGTGTTCTCGTGAAATTAAAGACATATGGGCTCTTGGGTGGGTTAACAAAATAGCAGATTTTACCAGTAGTAAAACAATTACAAGGTTTAACTACTCGATCTATTTAACTATAGCTATGATTCTTGAGTAATGGCTGTGGAGTCTCTAAATCGTGTCATGGAGGGAGGGTTAGTCAGGGGCTAGTGACTATCTTAGGGCTGCCAAATACTTTTACATAAAGGTGCATTGTTGCTGAGTGTTCGCAAGTTATTTTTTTCACAGGGGCATTGGTCCCTGTTAGCCCCCCTGGTAACCGACACTGGGTGTCAAGGGAGTAATTAAGCATTAATCCGTTAATTACAAAATTAACATTTATTTAATTTATAACAGTATTTATGTTTTTATATATTTAATAGTTGGAATATTTGATAATCCAAAAATACTGGATTTAAGTCCTAAGAAGGTTTGAATCGCTGAAATAAATCAAATGTATCATTGTGCAATTATACCACTACAGACGCCCTAAGTGGCCATTATTTCCCTATATTTATTGTCAATTTTCCTGTGATAATGAGATTACTGTATTTGCCCAACCGGGAAAATGAGATAACAAATGTGTTTTCTTGAAGTCCTGGTATAATTTTACCAAGTTATTTAAATAACAAAGTTTTGCTTTTCCCTGAGATAACAATTACTGTAAATTACTTTTTATTGGGTTATGTAATTTACCCGTTTTTGCTCTGAAATAATGAATTAGTAAATAATCTAGATGAAAAAGGAAAGGGTACAAAATACACACTAACCTAAACCTACATCACTGTGGGATTTATAATTACGGGCATGCTTTGTGAAGATGGTTGATTTTTCTTCTGCAGCCAATTTGTCAACCCCTATTTCATTATCACACCTTAGAGCTTTATTTTGTGGCATTATGATCACTCTTATGTATTAGGGATAACTAAAAGTGAGATCAAAAGATTTAGATAATCTGGAGAAATCTCTGCAAGTAAGCGGTCTGAAAACTAACATTGAATGCCGGTGATCTTCGATCCCTCAGGCGGCACTGCATCAAACTCGACATCATTCTGTAATGAATATTACCACATGGACTCAGGAACACTTCAGAAAACCATTGTCAGTGAACACAGTTCATCTCTCTATCTACAAGTGCAAGTTAAAACTCTACCATGCAAAGCAAAAGCCAAATATAAACCACACCCAGAAACACTGCAGTCTTCTCCTGGCCTGAGCTCATCTGACATGGACAGACACAAAAAAAAAGTGTCCTGTGATCTGATGAGACCACATTTTAAATTGTTTTGGCAATCATAGACGTCGTGTCCTCCGGGCCAAAAAGGAAAAGTACTGTCTGGATTGCTATCAGCACAAAGGTCAAAAACCAGTATCTCTGACGGTATGGGGTGTGTTAGTGCTCATGGCATGGGTACCATTAATGCTGAAAGATACATTCAGGTTTTGGAGCAACAAATGTTGCCATCCAAGCAACATATTTTTCAGGGACGTCCCTGCTTATTTCAGCAAGACAATGAAAAGCCACATTCTGCACGTGTTAAAACAGCATGGCTTAGTAGTAAAAGAGTGTGGGTGCTAGACTGGCCTGCCTGCAGGTCTCCCCTTGAAAATGTGTGGTGCATTATGTAGCGCAAAATAAGACAACGGAGACCCCAGACTGTTGAACAGTACATCAACCAAAAATGGGAAAAGGTTCCACCTACAAAGCTTCAGCAATTAGTGTCCTCAGTTCCCAAAAACTTATGGAGTGTTGTTAGGAAAGGTGATGTAACACAGTGGTAAACGTGACCTCATGTGGTAAACACTTGCCCTAGTTGGAAAGTGTTGCAGGCATCAAATTTAAAATGAGTGAATATTAGCAATAATAAATCAAGTTTATCAGTTTGAACGTTAAATGACTTGTCTTTGTAGTCTGTTCAATTAAATATAGGTTCAAAAGGCTTTGCAAATCATCGTATTCTGTTTTAATTTATGTTTTACGCAACGTCCCAACTTCACTGGAATTGGGGTTGTTGTAAATTGAACTCTTGCCATGTTCCTTAGATAATTCCTGGACATTTTCTTTCAGTATGGCAGGGCCACTACTATTACTGTTTTCATAAAGGGGTGTACTTGGTCTACAACAATGTTTAGGCTGGTGGTATGTGTCAATGTAATATCCACATGAATAACAAGACCCAGTGGTTCTTAGCTGAACGTTGCCAAGAGAAACATGATGTGGATAGTATTTACTTCACCTGTCAGTGGTATTATTGTAATAGCTGATAGTTGTATACTGTCAGTAGTACAGACCAACTATGGCAAGTGTGAAACATGGACAGCTCAACCAATCAATCAAGTATGAATTTGGAGAAAACTCCAAACATATAAACAAAATATGGAGCACTAGTAGCCAGAAGCAGGGACATAGGGTTAGTGCGTCACATATCAATATTGTATGATACACCACACCGAAAATATTCCTTTCGCCGGTGTAAATAAGTTGTCGTATGTTCAGCATGATAAAACTGTGACTTAACAGCATGCTTGGAATCCTTTTCTCAGCTGTAATTGCATTTCTTAGGCCTTCCCACAACAATCTTGATCATTTGGGTTCTGGCCAGGAAATTCTACGACAACAGGGGGTAAGCTTGCTTCAGTGTCTACTACTCCACTGCTTTAAACTTTGGTGTTTATGTTTGTGGACATGAACTCATGGAGTTCAGGCTCAGAGCTTTTACAGTTGTTTTTGATAGGCCAGTTCTGTTTGTATAAGACTCATTACTCTGATTTGATCATTTATAACGAGTCAACTGATGTTATAATCAATTTATTTTTAAGGTGCTGGGATGACACCGATGTTGCGCACATTTGGTGGATCATCAAAGGACCGATTACAACATCTCTGCTGGTAAGTGTCATTTTTATATTTCTGTTGTAAACAATATAACATCAGCAGCTGTGTGGCCTAATACATTAGCCAGTCTCTCTAGCTTCCAGCTTTGAGTCCTTGTTTTGCCTGTTGGATCGGGCATCACAGCTAGGTACAGTTGGCATCTCTGCTCTACAGAAAGCTATTTGGGGGATCTTACCCCAATCCTGCAACAGCCAACCTTCCTTACCCTTGCAATGGACTGGCATCCCATCCAGGGCACACTTACACCCATGCAGTGTTCTCCAGTGGAGAGGCACTAGAGCCCTGCGATCCTGACCAAGAAAATCACAAAAACCTGAAAAATGTGAGAATGAAAAGTGTCTTTATGTTACTGTGTACATTAAAAACACTTTTCTTTCAATCTCCGGTCTAGGTGAACTTCATCATCTTCATCAATGTAATCAGGATACTTGTACAGAAGTTGAAGTCTCCTGGAGTCGGAGGCAATGACACCAGCCACTTCACGTAAGATCTGAACCCTCTGTTCTCTTTGCTCTTTAGGGTCCTTATTAAAATAAAACCAGAAAATTCAGATACTTTGTATGCAATATAAAAATAAATATGACAATTTGGGTCAAAAAAAAATGGCTACAATGGTAAGCACTTACACTTGAGCTTGAATTATACTTAGCAAAAGCAGCATCTGGCAGCTTAAACAAGATGCCAAGTTGACCCTTTTACTGTCTGAAGTAGCTTGATTGGGAATGTTTTTTTTGAAAGGGTAGGAGCTAAGAAACCTCTTTTTCAGGGACATCACACTAAATAGAAAAAGAGACGCGTATAGAGTTGTATAAGGACATTATATTATTATTAAAACAATAAATATAATTTTGTCCTTCTGCACAGTAGGACAAGAACAAGTTAAGACCTTAGAAACACTAATGGAGCATCTGAAAACTTTTATTTGATATTTCCCAACACGACTAAATAAATTTAATTCGAAATATATTTATTATTTACTTATTTATATTTTTCACCAAAAATAATAAGAATACGCCATGTCTAGAAGATCCTCAATACTTGCTTGAGACTGTACCATGTTTTACCAACCATGCCTTAAATGGTAGAACCCTAATGGTGTAAAAGTTTGTGAAAATTGGTCAAAACTATGCAGATTGTGCACCTTTGTAGTGTTCTGTGTGTGATTCACTGTGTGTGAATTTACAAATTGTGCATTGACGACTTTCATGGAATAATGTAAAAAAAAATTGCAACTACATTGTTAGGTTAATCTAATAAATTAGCATTTGAATGGAGGTACAAGAATGTCCCTTAATCCTAGTTCTGAAAAGTATGTTTGTAAAACATTTTGGAAAAGCTGAAAAATGCAGCATGTCCAAAAGTTAATTTTTATATGACTCACTAGTGTTGGTATGTATTGCAATTAGTAAACGTGTGTCAGATTTCACCCTTTCATTTATGGTGCCCACTACAGTCGACAGACATTCAAACATAATTAACAGCCACATGATTTGCAATGCTTTCTCCAAACCAACATATGGACATTCCCTAAACCTTTACAATGTTTCTGCATCATCATTGTTTTATTCATGTTTATTAACCTGAAATATTTGGTCCTATATCCAAAATGGATGGCAGAAGACAGAACAATGCTGACCTATGGAATATCTGCTAAAAACTTGTACTTTGCAAGAAAGAACTTTTATTAAAGTGTAATTAGTGTGTGTTTTGTACTGTTGTACAGAAAATGTAACTGTGACTGTAACTCTGAGACTGGAGACTGGAAGTGGTGTCAGTAGACCTGACCTTGACCTTATGGTGTCAGTAGCTCACTAAAAACAAATCCACCTCCATTATTTAATAATTCATGGATGAAAGGGTTAAGTAGCAAGTGTTCCTTACATAGGAACCTAAATAAATCATTATATATATATATACTGCTCACAAAAATTAAGGGATATGATATATCCTCAATAAAAAAATATCCCCTATTTTTTGTGAGCAGTGTAGATAATTAGCAAAGCATGTAATCAGACCAAATGTGTCTACCATGCACATGAAGCTATATAGAAATGATCTGTTTGTTTGTATATATAGGAGGTTGGCTAAGTCTACCCTGTTCCTGATCCCATTGTTTGGCATGCATTACATGGTGTTTGCCTTCCTGCCCGAGAACACCGGAGAGGATGCTCGTCTCTACATTGAGCTCGGCCTGGGATCCTTTCAGGTTAACTAACACTGTCCCCTAGTGATCATACGCTACATCAGCACTTAGCAATCAGGCCTTGAACTTATTGCAGTATACAGTATGAGTTTATATCTTGTGTGATTTCAGTGGGATGCAATAATACACACCAAATATATATTACTCTAAAAACTTCATAATCCCTGACACAAACAATACTGACTACCTTCCTGCAATATTTCTGTATTTCTCGTTTATTTAGGGCTTCGTTGTGGCTCTGTTATACTGTTTTCTCAATGGAGAGGTAAGCCTCAAACTGCTGCCCCGTAGCCTGAACCTGCTGTTCTAAATACAGTTGCCTAATGTTGGTGTGAATTTGTCTGCTTTTCAGGTTCAAGCAGAGCTTAAGAAACGGCTGTGGAAATGGCAGATGCAGGGTTACCTGAGTTACAGTAAAAGGAGGCGCACACTGGTCACAGAAAGCAGCACCGTCACTCAGATTTCTGTTTTAGAAAAATCGAGTCCTAAGGAGCAGCCCTCAGCCGATATCCCAAAAGGCCTGTCAACTGTATGAAAGGACCAACAGATTGTTTTATGTCATTCTTTTTGAAATCTTATTTTAAAGAATGTATCCATAACCTTTAGATAATAGCCTATTCTACTACTTAGAAGCAGTCCTCCATGTTTCATGTGTAGATAGTATGCTCTAAGGGTTTTGCAATTATGTGCACTTTAATTTCTGATTGGTTATTTTGGGTCTTGTTTGTCTATAGCTGTTGATTTATGTTTGCTTTGTACATTCTATGCTTGTTCTTCACTGATGTGTGGTTTACATAGTATAATGAAGCTATTGTGACTATAAGTGCAAGATGGTCAGTGTGATGTATTGTTACTGAATTAAATGACATACATGTTCTTTAGTGCTAAGTTACAGGTTTGTTAGGATTGTTTTGCAATTTTTGTCCCCCAACCAATTTTGTCCCCTACCTAATTAATTCGGATTTAATTTTCACAATTCTTCACGCTTTACCCTAATTCGTCCTGTGAGGGTCTGGAGCCTAACCCTGGAATTCACCTGGTACAGGTGCCAGTCTGTCTAATTTCACCCAACCTTCATGTTGCAAGCCCCATTCAGGATTTTAACCTGGAGTTCAGGAACTGCTGTTTCCAGCGTTTATCTGGCTTTTATACAACTTTAATCACAGAGCTGCTAATTTAAATAACCATACCTAAATCATATAATTTTTTTTAAATATTATATAAATTATATAAAAATAACTTCTACAGTTTAAGGAATGTTGAATTCAGACACCAAAAGTTATCACTGTACTGCATTAATTGGCATTAATTAATTTGTTAAACTAGTGCTCTGTTCTAAGATAATGGTTGTGCAGACGGGCAAATGATTATAATTAAACTTATTCATCTTTAATTCAAACTGCTTTACTATGTATTAAAAAACATTGTCAGTGTAAAATGTATAATACATGTTAGTACTATTGTATACAATTATTATTAATTATTTAGTTTTGAGGTTTAGTTTTATTTATGGCATGTTTTATTTATTGTTTATTATGTGGCATTACATTTCCCTTTTTATTGTTTATAAATGTTTATAGCTGCTGTTTCTATTATTGCCTTACTAACAGCCTTTTTGATATATAATAATAATAATAATAATAGAAATCAATAGCATTGTAAATGCCATAGTTGGTCATTTTCTGCGATTGCATATCCAGCTAGTGTATTGTACAGTGTATCTCTTAAGTGAACTTAAATGCTGCATATTGCACAGTGCACTGACCCATGTGCACACTCACACACGAGTGACATGAACCGTGCATGCACTCTTCCCAGGCAATAGCATTTTCAAAGAGTTTTATTCATTTTCAATTAAATAAGAATTGATTCGTGTCGTTTTCATGAACACATTTATACTGCATGGAATGAGTATTGCGATTGGAAACTATTAGTTTTACCTTAAACTTGTAGTTAAAAAAAATCGAATCATTTCAAAATGAATAGCTCTGTTGAAAGTGTTTTACCCTAGAATGCTTTGGCATCTACGTATCTGGAGCACTAGACTGTAAAGCTTCTTGCTTAGTGCATAAATATACCTAGGTGTGTATGGAGTTAGAAACTGTTGATACTGTAAGTTTCAGTAAGTCTCCAGAACTGGAGCTAAAAAACTGAATCTGTTGCTATTTCCTGCCTCATTTTGTGCAAATATGTACTATTGTTTAATTATGAAAAAAATAGAAAACAAAGAGAAAATAGACAATAATAGAGAACCTCTACATTGACATTTTTCATACTTGTTCTTGTTTGTTTCGTGTAAGAATATATGTGAATGTTTTATTTCAAGGTCACAGAAGTTTTTTAAAGCTTAACGCGTTTGCTACTTTCACCAACCTGCCTTAATATAGCAGAGCTAAACCCATTGTTCTTGTATTTTTTTTTAGCTACTATTCAGTGCAAACTACAGAGTTGTTATAGTTGATCCTCTAAAGATTACTTACTTAGTTTTCTAAAATAGTCTAGCGCTGCGTTTTTTAAACTTTGTCAGACATATTAAAAAAATACCAAATATCTACATGTAAAACACAGTAAAAGTACATTTGGCATATTAACAGACCAAACCTGTCCAGTGATAGTCAACTATTTAAGCTGATATATTACCCCATGGTGTAAGAACCCTCCAAAACTTCCCTCCAAAAATCGCTATTATATATAGTAACAGATATCAAACTAAAAGCTGCTCTCTTGTTCATGATTGTCTTGTTCTTTCCATCCACAGAATGACTTGCTCATATTGATTAAAACATAACAATACCTACAAACGTTTTTTTCTCCTTTTTTAGTCTTTTGGTTCGTTCTCATGGCCATTCCAACATAAAACAACGCATTTGTTAATTAAAATTGCCAGAATTTAGCATTTAGAGATATTTAATGGTATCTGACATATACCAGAACAATAAGACACTGTTTAGTAGCAGTAATAAAATGAAACAGAAACGGTCGAAAAAGTAGCAAGAATAAGATCAATTGTTGTTTGTTCAGAAGTAACAGAAAGTAATCAAATCCAGTCACTGCTTATTGGCAAAACTGCTGTCTTTGCTCATGTGGGTTACAATGTAGAGATACAAATTTGATATATACATTGCACATTTTATGTAGGCAAACACGGTATTTGAGCACACAACTGAAAAGTATTACTCTGCTAATGTTAACTGAATGTTGAATAAAAGCATAAAAACACTGTACCATTATTTAGCCTAATTGCCTTTACCTTTGCATGTTACATTGTCGACCACAGATCTTTAATATGCATAGTTTTCTAAATACACTCTATAACCAAAATTATGTAGACACCCTTTTTATTAATTCTTTGTAATTTCATTGGCATGTAATACTTACAGCGTAAAATTTCCATATATAAACAACAGCAATATCATCAAAACTTTGATGGACTTAACTGCACAAAGCCCTGCCTTTGATTTCACCAAATAACTTTAAGATTAACTGGTATGCCAACAGTGATCCAGGACTGGATGCCAACAACATCCATGCCTTACAGTAATGTCCCAAGATCAAGTTTGAATGCTGTTGTATAACAAAATCAACATTAATGCATTAAATCAACAATAATACCCTAATATGTTTCTAGATGGAACTTAGGGTGTCCACAAACATTTGGCTATACAGTGTATAATGTGCTCTATATTTTCTGTCATTTTGTCTTTGCTTTATAGTGATATTGAAATATATGCGCATACACCGGGTGATGTGGAGAGTATATTCAAAATGGAGAAGGTAAGATATTATTTAACTGTAACAGAACAATTCTGTCACAGTACGTTATACTCAGATTGTAAGTAGTAACATCACTGCGACATTTCAACTATTGATTGTGAATTTTGCTTAATTCTAATGCGACAGCTTCATTTTCAGAGATCCCTATCACAAAGCATATATATAAGCAGGTTACATGTTTTGTTTGCTTGGAACCATCAAACACAGAAGAAGCATGCATCCCTTTTAACAAGGTTAGAGACAGCAATACTGTAGGCTATATACAACAAACACCATCACCAAAAAGATCAAATTACACAAAAGATCACATATAGTGTAGGTTCTTTCTATGTCGAACAAGGCTGTTAATTTGACATCAACATCAAGAAGCAACATTTGCCTATGACAAAACCTTCTATTTAAACACTGATTCCAAAAAATAACTATGTATATGAGTTTTCTTGTTTGTTTGCTTGCTTGATAGTTTGGTTGGTTAGTACATTAGTTGTTGTTTGTTGCTTTTGTTGTTGTTGTTGTTCGATGTATTTCACATTCTGAGTGATACACGGCATCCAACCATATTTTGGCATTTACTGGCTGACCTTAAAAAATAAGATTGCAGTAAATAATGCAATGCACAACATAATTACTGCATGAAGTACATAAGGGAAAGAGGAGTTCAATTAGCTCGTTAGGTGAACTTAAATAAGATTTTGATTTCATTAATTAAAAGTAGTAAATGCCTAATATTATGCTAATATTATTAATATAAAAAATAATATCATAAAAGGAGACAATTGTACATTGCAGTTTTTACATAAATCTATAATAGCTTCAATAAAAAAAATTGTTTGTTGTATGATCTATCTTCTGTTATTATTTCCATTTAATTTTGCAGTTTTTGTTCGTAAAAGGCATTGTATTTTTCAAAGAAAACAATCAAAAGGATCAAGACTCACATAAAAACAGGTCCTTTGGGCAGTAATGACAAAGGAAAGAATTGTAAATGTTAATTACATTAAATATATCTAAAAGGAGTTACAACACTCAAACACTAAAAATATTTTACAAGGTCAAAAGTGTAATTGACAGATGGAAAACAAAGTCAGCAGAAAGTTTCTGAAGGCCTCTTGGTTTTAAAACAGACATAATTATGTCCAATAAAAGCACTTCCACAGAGGGATAGAGTTTTGTTTTGCAGTTAATACTAAAATACTTTTGCAGTTGATTAACGCTGGACTATATAACTTTCAATTTTTGTATTTTTGTTTTATTTTGTGCAAAATGGCACTTTTAGGATGAACTTGTTGAGGGTTCTTGGTAAAGGAAGTCTTTCTAAGAAGCTATAGCATTGGGTATATGTTTAGTAACGACTATAGTTTTGATCTGTAGTAAAAAAGTCTTTTTGATTATTCCTACTAAACAGTATTATTCTGAGTGTCACTATCAGCCAGTATCCTTCTGAGTATCACTATTAGACAGTATCCTTCTGAGTATCACTATTATTACCTTCACTATCATCATTCTTCACTAGTTTCACTAGTAGGTAGTAACCTTCTATAGAGTGTCTTTCTAAGTATCTCCAGAAAATGGAGAATAGCTAGTATCTTTCTGCTGATATAGTAGACACTAAACATTCCTAGAATCGTTAGTAGATTTGTACTTATCTAATGATCCCTAGTAGAGAGTATCATTTGTGAACAGTATATTTCTGATGTTGTCTAGTATAAAGTAAATGTCTGAGAATCGCTTGAGTAGACAAATACCCTCATGATCATTGTTTTCTCTGAAAACTCTAGTAAAGGTTGTCTTTAGGGGTGACACCAAGCAATGCTTTTCACTTTATGTTATATTGGGACCTTGTTCTAAACTACAATTGTGAAATCAAGTTTTCCTGCAGCAGTCTACACTTTTTTTTTGCTAATTTATTAAACAGAAGCAATTTTTTTGCATGGACAGAATTGTTCAGACTCTTTGCTATGCTACCTTAAATTTCACCTTTGAGATGTCTCTAAACCTGGACTGGTGTATTGTTGTACTGTATATACACTGCTCACAAT
>JAUZST010018550.1:0-33297 GCA_034779995.1 Parotocinclus haroldoi
GTGTGTGTGTGTGTGTGTGTGTGTGTGTGTGTGTGTGTGTGTGTGTGTGTGTGTGTGTGTGTGTTTGAGAGAGAGAGCTCAAGGACACTCATTTAAAAAATGTGACTGACATTCCATTTAAAATCTCCTCTCCCTGAATGATTGCACTTGAGACTTCTTGCTTTTTGAAAGTCCTCAGTGGTTTCCAGCAAGTATTTAGCATTGAGCTTTCCTAATTATAAAAGAAAGCTGCATTTTAAAAAAAAAAAATCACAGACTTGAAGCGATTTTCCACTGGGTATTTTAGGCTGCGTTCACACTGCAGGTAAAAGTGGCCTAATTCAGATTTTATGCCATGAGTGACACAGATTTGTTTCTCCCCCATATCACATTCATCACAAAAATTAGGGGATATGTTTTATTGGGGATATTTCAGAATGAAATGTTATTTTATATTTCAAAATGAAACATCCCCTTCTTTTTGTGCTTTTATATACATATATATACATATATGTAAGGGATATATATGTTTTATGATACCAATCACGTTGACTAGCTGTAAATTTTTCGATTTGGTTATGAATGATTGGTTATGAGTGCTCCTGGCTACAGGCAGGATCTGGAAAAATAGACAAAAACCTGTTTTTACTGACTTTTTCCAAGAGAAAAAAATACAATATTCTTGTAGACGCAACTACTTTTCCACGACTGAAAAAAGGCTGGTCATCTGACCCGATGAATTCAATTATTTTTCAAGTTATTTGTTTAGTTTAGCCTTCTGACTGTCACACTCAGAGGGGCGAGTGTTGGCATGTGTGGGCTGCGTTAATTGCCGTCTGACCGTTGCTGCTCCGGGTGCCTTTTTTTATTCTCTACAGTGAGCCTCAAACTCACCAAGTGTTTGTTCTTTAAATGCTGTATTAAATTAGTCGTGTTGAAGTATTTTTTTGTTGCACGTGTTCCACACGGCAGACCTCGTTGTTTATGACTTGCCGCAGTGTAAAGGACAGGGTGCGGGGACGCAACACTGCACGCGGGGCCCACACACACAATGCTAAGTAAGGTTAGCCTGGTCCCACTGGCAGAAAGTACAATTCAACACCTAATAGCTTTTTTTTTAGCAGTGTCCTGCTTTGGAAGTCTTAAAAGAAAGTTGCATGCTTAGATATGTAAATGTTGCTTTTTGCATTCAAAGCTATTTGATCAAATCCGTTTCTGTAAAGCTGTCCTCGATATGGTCCTGTCACTTCTGGCTTTGGTCTCGCATCCAGATGGTTCACTCCACAGGAAGCATCAAAACCTTTCACTGACAGTACTTTTAATTTAACGATCGCTACTGTAGCTCCAATCTTTTTGGATAGTTTTTGAGGGGAAGTGCCAGGTGGCTTCATGTTTTTCAGTTCATGCAGGTCAGATCAAGAACTTCGTCTTAGTTAGGCCATATTAAATAGAAAATGTAATCGGATTTGGGCCACGTTTACGTTCAGTGTGAATGCAGACTTTGAATTCTGTTCTAGTTAGTAGTGTGGTCGGAAACAGACTGGAGTGTAGGCCACAAGGATGATGTGGTGCCCTATAAGTTAAGGTACTGGACTATAAGAAGATCTAGGGTTCAAATCCCACCTGTGTCAGGATGCCACTGTTGGGTCCTTAAACATGACCCTTAACCCACAATCGCTTGGATTATCAAATGGTTTCGGATGTAAATTGCTTTTATCAGGGTGTCTGCCAAACGCCTTTTATGGAACTGTGGTGGCTTAGTGGTTAGAGTAATGCATTATAGAGCTGCAGGTCCAGGGTTCAAATCCCACCTCTGCCAAGCTACTGCTGTTGTGTTCTTGCGCAATGCTTTTAGACCCAATTGCTTGGATTATACAACTACATCTCTCTGAATAATGGCTTCTGGTAAATGATTACATAAAAGTCTAAAGGCAGTATATTAGCTCAGTGAAATGTTTGTAGATTAGATTTGTACAGATTTCCCTGGATTTCTATAGCATTAAAACAATAACACAGTTGTAAATTGTTATCGACTCAATGCTTAAGTATTTACTTAAATAAAAGGATTTAAAAAGGATGCGGTTGTAGCATGTAAATTATGCTTCCGTGGCATAAAGCAACATCTCTGGTAACTCCTAATCCCTCAGCATGAGAAGGTTTGGATTGTGAACCTCATGAACAACCCTCTTTAGGTCATGCTACCACACTCGAATGGCCTGATTGTGAGATCCCAAAACACATTTTTCTCACCATTTATGCTTTTAGCTTTATTATCTTTTTTTAAGTTCACACTCATTGCTTCATTGAGCATTGCCCATTGGGCTTGTGATGTGATCTATGCAGGACCTCCACTCCTAGGCACAGTAGCAGTCATGAATTAACTGTAGACTTATTGCAAATTGATAAACAACAACATCTTTTGTAGCCCCTTTCCAGATTTTCCGACAGTCTTTCTTCTTAAGTTCATTGTGATGTGATTTACACATACGTACAAAAACTCCTGCTTTTTATAAAGTAGGACACCTCTAATGTACACACCTCCAATCTCATCTCATTAATTGGAGTGCCTAACTTTTGGACAGCATTATCCCAGAGGTTTTTGGAGTTTTTTTTTTTTTCCTGGCGCGGACTGTGAATGATTAATTTGTATGTTTAGGACAGACATGACATGTACCATTGTTTGTGTGTTCTCAATTTAGACAGAATATGTTCGTCTATTAATATGACTTGATAGAAGAGGAACAGAGCACAGAGTAATCAATATAAACTCCCATCATCTAAACGGCAACGTTTTTAAGGATGTGTATTTGCTGATGTAAGATTATGATTCAGGGGAAACAGAAGGCTACAACTCAGAAAGACCACACATGTTTTTAAATACAGGTATGAACCACATAACATCCATGTACAGTGAAACAGCTGGGTTTTTTATCTTAACACAGAAATGGGCACAGCATGCTCATTCTTTTTGTTTAATAAAACTTTATATTGGAGACTGTGCTGTCATTCCAACTGGTAATTAGGTTAGTAGGTTGAATAATAAGGTTCGTACCCGTATACGGATGTAGACGTGAACGGACGGACGTTGCCGAATAAGTTATGTAGTGCATACCTATGTATAGACCATTGTGGAGAAATTTGTCTGGCTAAAATTGTTTTATGTATGTTGTTTTATGAGTATATTTTACCGTATTTAGTTTGTAGTAACAGTACTGTGAGTTTGGTAGTATTTTTATTTTAGATTTGTTTATTTGTAAAACTTGAACAGAGCATTGAAGACGGCATGAAACACGCAATATATATTTTTCAATAAAACACAGAACAGTTTACTTAATTTGAAGACCTATGTTCAGTAGCGTCAGTTTTTAGTTACACACCGAGTGTCATACATTGGAACAAAACAGTTTGTTGGCATGAGGAACAGCCCTAACTATAAAATAACTTTAAAAGCAAGATGGGGAAAAATGCAAAGGTATTTTAAATAATGAGGCGTTTGTTATTTAGTTACATTCTAGTAGAAAGAATATAAATAATGATTTTGGATGGACAGGTCTGCACCATTTAAAACATGGTGTTTTAGAAATATAGGTTAAGTTACTTTGTACATAGTGCTTCATTTTAAATATGATATGAAACCATGTAGTACTAGGTAGTACTGTACCTTACAATACAGTAATTATTTGTGTAATTTATACAATTTGAAACATGGATGGCAACCAGACAAATGCAAAGATCGAGTAATAAAACAAGTTTATTAATATGTTCAGGGAGCGGGGAACTCCATAAACTCCAAAAACTATAAACTCCAAAATATAAAGGGACCCACCAAATCGTAGTCGGAAGAGTAGGAGAAGTTCAGTACATATGAGTCTAAATAGAACCCAGTAATAGACTGGGAGTTGTCGTTTTGGGCTGAGGGGAAACTATGGGTGGCATGACCTCCTTAACAAAAAAAGGACGTTGTTACTTTCTTCTTTTGTTTTTTATATGTTTTTATATATATTTGCGAGAGAGAGAGAGAGAGAGAGAGAGAGAGAGAGAGAGAGAGAGAGAGAGAGAAAGAGAAGGTTGGGTAAATGGATAACTGTATGTACCTTATTACTATCTTTCTATTATTAACATCACTGGGGTTATATATTTAAATATCTAGTTACACAGTTTGAACAACTTTGGTATGATGGTGCATGGTATACATTGTACAGAGAGCAGTACCTGGACCAAAGTAGTCTTGGTTACTGTTTTAGCCATTAGCCTGCAATTTTATCAGGTAGCTCAGATCTGTTAATAATATCGATACACACGGCACTGTGAGTCAAGTGCACAAGGGCAGAACTTCAGCCACCTTCATTCATCTGCTACCTTATTTCTCAATCCTTACTCCCGAAGAACAAACCCAGAGGGCTTCTACACCAACCCATTTTTTTTGTACTGCAACCAACATCTAAGAGAAGGTTCAGAATTTCTTTGGATTTCTTCTGGTCTTTTTCTGAAATATTGCTATTTTAAGGCCATCAGTGAGGCACAACAAATGTAAATGTCACCCTGTTGCGGGTATTAAGAAAAAAATAGATCATCGTTCTCCTTGAGCGAGGGATATCTGACAGAGAAATCTGCCTTTAGGAGTCCTGCTGTGTTGTATAGAGCAGTTAAATGGCTGTCTTTGGCAACCGGCTGAGATTGGCGTGGCTGTCGAGGGCGTGTGTGCACCAAGTCACACAGGCCTGGCCTTTTCTATCCTGTCCCCTTTGAGGGCGGAAAATGATTTCGCTCTCCTAACCTTTTAATTACATAAAGGTCTGGCGCGTCCCATTTGAACCCAGTGCATGGGAGTAGTCTACTGTCAACAGTGTGTGTACTGAATGACTGAATACGTCCTGGCATGTAGATTCCTGCCACCCATCAGGAAGCCAGGAAGACCTTTAGCCTTTGGAGTATTTCTGAAAAGGCCATCCCTTTTGGCCCGTTAGCCGCCACACGCTGTTGGCTTGTCTTCAGTGGATTTTCATGGAATGTCATCCGCTAGCGCCAGTCATTCACTACAGCGAGAAATGAATCCCCAAGATTATTCTGAGAGCTGAAAGGGGGCCAGAGCTGCATGTTGAATTTCAAACCGACTGGATTACGGGCTTGGTTTAGCTCACCGAGACTCGCCGGCATCTCTGAATAAGTGGCCTCAAAGTGTAGCAAACCTCAAAAGTCGCTTCAAAGTCAGAGACTGATGGGAGTTGCAGATGCTGGAGGAGCATCTTTCTCCTCTCACCCCTCCTTCCTGCGAGGTGACTCTAGGACACCGGGGTGAATATTCCCATCAATGAGGAGCTTATCAGAGTGTCAGCAGTGGTGTCTAATCACAGCTCAGCAGACAGACCATAAATCCCTCCCTATTATGGCTCACGTTTACACACTTGCTTCAGTCCTCTATGTCTAAAGCAGTGACAAGGAGAGCTGGAGCTTTACCCCAAGTTTACACCGCAATGCTTTTTTTAAATTTTGGTTTGACCTCATCTTTAGCCCCTAGTGAGCATTACTAACTCGAGACTTCACCCGATGCCTTGCTATTGCTATTGTTTATGTACAGCTAAATGAGTGGCCTAATTTATTCACTCAGCAATAATTAACTCGGTTTGATTCCCGCAGTATTTAGTGTTACTTGACTTTTAATTGTCTGTGTGAAAATTGTTTTTGTCTCAAGTTCACCACCAGTAGACAACACTTGTTCTTAATGGAGCTCCACCTGGTGGCTTGAAGTGAAAACAATGGATTACGCAGAGGTTTAGTACAGAAATGACAGGAAACTGACTTGTTTAGGACTTAGGACTAGTTTGATTGGGAGTTTAGAAAATGTGTTTTAAACCCTAATAATGACTTAATTTTAACAGAACGATGGTAAATATCGCACATTAATCATGCTTATTTTTTATTTCCACTGACTATACATAGACTTTTTTTTATTTGATCAGTTGGTTTATTTATTCTTTTTTTTCGTTGCTGGTTTGGTTTGCAGGAGCCCTGGTGCCTGTGCTTTGAATGAATATCCTCTGGAATAAGCATACTGGGTTTGACTCCATGTTGCTGTTGTTCCAGTATGAAACAGACAGCTCTGACTATGGGCGCCACACAAAGCCACTGGGAGGCCCGAGGCCAGAGGTTTCAACTTGTAAACCAAAGCTCTGTTGTAGCTTACACCATATCCTACATAACTGAGTAAAAACGTTTCAAACCTTCTCTTGCTTTGTGAGGAATAATAACTCAAAATAACGTGAACAAGAAAAAACAGGATATGCATTTGCGAGCATGACTGCGCCCCTGGCGCTCCAAAAAAATTGCATTACATGGGGAAAGAATTCGCCGATCTCTCATTTTACCACAGCATTGTTACACCCTGCCGTATCGTAGACGTTACGTTTCGCATAAGAGACTGTCGGAGAAAAGCAAAGCGACCTTCTAAACTGGTGGGCTTTTTTGCAGGGCGATGCTGAAATCTTTAAGCTTCAGCAGCTGGGAAAACATTTTTGTTTTCTCTCGACTGCTTGGGAAACACCTTTTGTTTTTCCTCTTTTGTCTTGAGCTTGGATGGCAGATGCTGAAAGACTAGGGTTTTGAACGGTATTGATGATTAGGCCCTAATGGAGTTCACTTATCGTTTCTAATTTAACACCCGGCAGCAGATTGGTTGATCTGAGCTGAACTGGTTGCTACTGAAGAAGCCTGGGCTTTGATACTGGAGCTCAGAAGGCTTTCCTCCTCCTCCTCCTCCTCCTCCTCCTCCTCCTCCTGCTTGTCCTTGTCCTCCTCCTCGTGGTTCTGGTCCTGCTCCTGTGTGGGAGGCACATTATGGCGAGATACTCAGTGTGAATTGAGCTGAGGCTGCTTCTTGGCCTTGGCCTTGTCTGAAAATTGCCGTAAGGGCTTGCTAATCATGTCAGAGACCCTGAGCACACGCAATACAACTTTGTTCTCATTTATTCTTCTTGCCTTAGAGGATTGGTTAAGTGGACATCATAAATGATATAGAGTATGAAGTGGTCAGGCAAAGTAATGTGTGTTAATGCTGATTCGTGTGCTAATGATCATCCTGTTTGCTTGCCGTTATTCCTCCGCGCCTCTCTTGGGTCTCCTCTGGTTTTTCCTTGCCTGCCTGGTCTTAATGAATGCGCTGGCCAGAATATTGTGGTTTTATTTGTATCTGGTGTTTAGGCCTTGCGAAAACAGTCTATCTGAAGTGCTCTCGGGCTGATAGGAGTGTTAAAGAAAGGCATAAGGCTTCATTAATTCAGCTCATGCGTGCTGACCACCAAGTTAATGCAGCTATCATTTTGGAGTGGGGAACTGCTCTCGTGTGGGCTAACTCATGGTTAATGCATTCCTCTGGAGCGTTTAACCTTACCTTAGGGGCAGGAGTGTGAAGCAGTGACACAGCCATCTCTTTGGCAGGCCGGTCGAGCCTTAAAAGACCCAGCCAGGCCCCCCAAAGGCCCCAGGGGTTGAATGGCCAATGCAACATTACTCTTATGACATGTGGCATTTCCTTAACATGACCAGAACTGGGGTTACATGGGATTAATTTTCAGGGTGGCCCATGATCCCCCATGGCTTTGAATCAACGACACCTGTGTCACGAATCCCCAAGTAGATCCTTAGCTTCTGCTGCGTATAAACAGCACAAAGGGCCTTACAGTAGCAGGAAAAGCATTCACTTAGCCTTTTCCAGTGACACAGTGCCGGCCCTGGTTCCTGTGCTGATAGTAAAATTGGTTTGGGTTCACTGAAGGATGCTGATTTTTATGACAGCTACTTAAATTAGATGTGAGCAGTGTATGGGTTTTAAAGGTTATTGCCAGTGAAATGTTCCGCTCAGGCTGCGCATACACCTGGACTAAATTATATGTCAAAAGAATATATAGTATTGGTACCATTTTGCTGCTTCTGAAGGGGGGAGGCTAGTCTGGGTTTGCCGTTGTGCCATGTCTGATGTCTTGTCCCCAGGATAGGCTCCGGACCTTTCAGTTGACCCTGGACAGGGCAAGTGGGCAAAAAGAGGGCATTATGCATAATGTCAGTTGGGAGGGGTCCCATAATAAATAGTAAATAAATAAATTATATAATGAATTTTGTTTTATAATTTGATCTATTATTATTCTTTGTTTTTTTCTACTACTAATTGAAATTTTGTTAATAATTTGTTATTTATTTTAAACGAATTTTCCTATCTTATTTAAACATCAAAGTAAATAAACAAGCTTAAACGAGCCCTGAAACATCATTACTCCCAAATTCATTGTTTCGAGTCTCCAACTGCAAGATATGTGTACATAAGCGAATTATTGCCCTCTCTGGTGTTCATAAAGTGCAAATGCATCGGCTATAATGAACAGAACCCATGTTACATATAATAAATATATGAAAAACTGGTATCTTTTTGAGTGGAACAAAATCTTTGTTAACCAGCATTCTTGATTTAATAATTCCACGAGACGTAAGGCATTTTGTAGCGTAGCGGTGTTACGGTTGCTGGCACACTTCCAAAATTTTGGAGGAAAAGAAAGACTTTGTTTCACAAAACAAATATTTGCTTGCCAGGTCCATGTATGAGCATCAGGTCCAGTCAGGAGAAGGGGTCATCCTAATGTCTAAACCAGCCTACAGACTTAACCAACTCTATGATATATACAATATTTCTTCTTAAGTCGTACAGATCAGACTGGCGGGAGAAGCTGGGTTTCTATAGCCATTCCATTGGTCGCTCTGACATCATGTGTCTCTGCCTCCCTGAGGCCACCCGGTTATCTTTGCCATCGCTGGTCAGATATAATAGGCTCTCTCTGACAAAGAGAGCAGACATTTCCTCACACATAGCTGGAGCCTGAAGTTTGGCCCTGATTTCTGTATCCACGGCCTTCTTGCCTGCGAACATTGCAACAACAACGGTAATAGAAGACGTGGCACGATGCAAATTTGGCAAAAACACCAAAGAGGAAATTGGTTTACTAATCAGAATCTGACTCAAAGCACAATTCATCTGCTCTCTCTTTGGCTGTAAGTGCTTTTTAAAACGCTGCTGCAGATTCCAGTGCATTAGCCACTGATTCTCAGCAGTAACGGTGGCTGGAGGAAGGAAGAGCCTGAGCCCAGGTGCTGTTGACATGCTGTAATTAATGAAGTTTTAGGATTGGGTCTCGCCAGAAGGAATGTATTATGGTAATGTTCTGTAGGAGGCTTCTCGCAAGAGTTTGTGTGTCTAGACCAGGTTGAAATTCAGACATTCTGAGCTTTATCAGCTCATTAAGGTCTGCTAGGAACCTGATGGATGGGATCAATACACACAGCTTGAGCGTTTATTGTGTATTGTATATGCTACACATCACAATGGATGAAACAGTGTTATGTTGAATGAATCAGCAATGCTGCTGTATTATTCATATTATTTCATAGCAGACAAATCCAAACTAGATTCAGAACATTTTTCACTATTCAAGAAACACCGTCGACTTTGCCACAACTCAAGAATCTTTGCAGATTAGAAGGACATAGTGTTGTAGTCAAGAGTAAGCATCTTAGCGTTGTAATTTTTGAAAGCGGATGATGGTGATGGATGCCGGTTCTGTTTCCCTTCTTTTCTAAAACTTAGTCAGAATCACTTCATAAAGCCACCTGAATATAAATGACAACATCCATTGTATCCATTTTTATCTTTACGTTTGAAAGTATACCGCTCTTAAACAAAAGCTATTCAAAAGTCAGTAAAGTGAGTGGGTGAAAATGCCTACTCGCAATGTGACTATCAGACGATTCAAAATAAACTTGAATTGAATGATGGGATGCTGAACGAGAAAAGCAGTAACTTGTTTTTCCCTCTTCGCCAAGAGAGCTGATTTTATTTAGGCATGTAAATAATGGACTCATTTATTCCGTTTTGAATGGACTGTTCCTACTCATTACTGGTTTTTTTTAATTTTTTTAAGTTTATAATTAATGTTACCGCAGACAGACCCATTGGACTCTGCTGGTCTAAACAACAAATTCTAAGTCTATCTTACCCTGAGAATGAGTTGAAGACAAGACCGCTCATTTATGGTCTCGGCTGCGGTCCTAGAGATCAACAGACTAAACTCACCAGAGGTGGGATACCAGGCGGTTCACCATTATGTCGCCATTTGGCTTGCTCATTAGGGGCAATAGAATGTAATTTGTGACAATGTTTATGTAATAATGTAAAGCTGCTTTATGACAATACTCCATTGTAAAAACCACTATACAAATTGAATTGAATTGAACCAGTGCTGTACTGACTGTGTCACTCTTGCCTTTGCCATGGTCAATAAATAAATAAAGTCAACTTTATTTATATAGTGCTTTTTACAATCTTATTATAGTATATTATATATATATTGTATTATGATATCTTAAAAGGCCAGTCCCAAATTGAGCAAGATTGGGGTGACAGCGGCAAGAAAAAAACTCTCCCATTATAGAAGGAAGGAAGGTCTTTAGGAGGACCAAGACTCAAAAGGGATCCGTCCTTCTTGGGTGGACTAGATGTTAATTGAAAAAGGTTAGGTTGTAGTAATAGTAAAAGGTGAGGATAGTCTGTAGGTTTTGACCCTGGTTCCACATGGTGGGGGCTACAGTCAGTTCCTAGTAACACTCAGTGAATCCTAATTCAATCCTGGCTTCCATGGACCCTGTAATTCTTGTCTTTCTGGAAGTGATTCCGTCTGGTGTAACTACCAAGATAATCTACTCTTCTTTTTTTTTTTCGAATTGATTCCTTCGATAAATGTGTTGACATTTAGCTATCTTGAAGCTTTTGACAAACACGGGTCATTTATCCGCATTGTTACTGCACCTGTTATTATCTGCTGTTAAACCATATCTAGTACATTCGAGGCCCAGCACTGTATTAAGGGTGTGATGCTAGAGGTCTTAGAGTCTAGGGTTTAGGGTTTGTTCTGGGTGCACGGATTTTATTTCATACAGTCTTTTTTTTAGTTTGTCATTCCATTTATTTTAAATGGTTTTATTGCTATTTAAACTAAATGTAACATTCATATTCCATTAGTCTTGATCCGCTCAGTCATTAGTCATTAGTTTTTGAAGGCAGACATTTAAGACATAAAAGGATGGACATTGTATTTATTTTCTTCTAATCATATCTATAGCCAAAATCAAAAATGCTGGAATGTTTTTTTTTCCCCCAAGTATCGCATTTTGCACTTATGTACACATAAAGACTGTTAGAACTGATGAATGGCTTTTACAAACTAGGCTTTAATTAGAAACTCTCTCTCTCTCTCTCTCTTTCTCTTTGCCTTTCTTCAATGCAGGAGCGGCTCAGTACCCAGGTATGTCCTACCTTTTACATTTTTTGTGTGTTCATCCGTGTGTCTATTTGCATGCCGTCCCTCCCACCCTTTCCCCAAAATACCCCCAGTTCTTTACGGCTTACCTCGTAGCATAACCAAAATCATTTTCCTTTCTTCCGCTTTTTAATTCATTCAATCTTCTTCAGCCTGCAGCAGTGCAGCTGCTCATTGCTTTGCTCCATTCTTCACCTCTGCACCATCTCTAACTTGGTTTCTCACCTTACAGGTCTAAGTATAGCCCTCATGCCCCCTGCTGTTTCATCCATTAGCACTGATCATTTGTACAGCATGCATTAACGTTTGGTATTTAAAGATAGAGTTGGAATATTTGACATGCGTGATTTATGATGAAGGACAAATTCCATCTGCATAGCTTGTTCCCCCCAGGGGAAGCTGATCATGAAAATTATGGACGTCATTTCTGTTTCTTAAGTTCTTTAGTAAGATGGCTAATAATCAGTACAGTTTGGGTTATTCAATCAGGTTGTTATGGGTTATTTATGAGGGAAAACAGAATATTTGCTCAATCAAGAGCATGCCAAAAACATATAAATGAACAAAGAGACATAGTATGCGATAAATAATTCAGATACATTTTATACGTTGGAAGCATGGTGCTTGTCGTTAACTGGTTCCAGAAGGCTCGCCAAGTGCCAAAAATGACAAGTACATTTTCTGTTTTCAAGACAGCTAAACATTTAGCTAAACTCAAAGATAAACCTGTCGTTTTATATACACATCTTGTTTCTAGTGAATTTGTTTATTTCATGTTATTTAACATGTGCAAATTGTATTTGGACAAATTCGGAGCACCTCAGAGCAGACAAAGCCTTGTGCACCCCTTGTGATGTTTGGCGCCCCTCGGGTGGAGCGTACACCCCAGGTTGGGAACCATGGCTTTAGAGTTTTTACTATTCCCGCATAAATATGACCTAAAACCAGATTTTTACTAAAAAGAGTCCTAAGGAGATCAGGACAATGTGTTATTATGGCCTATTTCTTGCATTAATACAAAAATAGCATTTATTTTATTAAGAGTTTCATGTCATTTTGTATGGTACGGCTCAAAAGTCTTAGGCCATGATACGATTTGTTGAATACATTTTTTTGCAGTCTCCAAAAATAGGCACACAAAATGTCTTCTGCAGGCAAAAGCCATATTTAAAAGCGCACCCCAGCCCCAGAGCCCGCCCCCGTACTTCCCAGCGCATACACATCTTCGAGATTTCCTGGTCATATTCCAGTAAAAAGACTGAGAAATTATTCGATATGCTTATTACACCATTGCCAAAACAAAAATCTGATAGCATAATGGTACCCTAAGACTTTTGCCCAGTACAGAACTGTATAGAAAACATTTAAATCACAGACCTGAGACTCCTGCCTTAATGTACTGCACTAGAAATCGAAATCAATTTAAATGTGTTCTCAATACGTCTTTTAAAGACAAGGATTTCAAAGTAGGACCTCACCGGTGTCTTAAGAGGTCTCTATGACGTCCTTATTTTAAGAGTCCCTGAAAGAGGGGGTTAAGTGAATTTCTGGTAATATCATTTGTACTTTAATGAGGGGCAAGTAAAAGTTAATGAAATTTTGAAAGGATTGAAAGCCTCTCCTTCAGTCATTAATTTAGTGAAGGGGGGTGGGGGGGTTAAAAAAAAAAAAGAAACTGATTAAAACTGGTACCGCCTTAGCGCTACGCCGTCAACACTTCAGATTTCACCGACAAACTCTTCAAAAACCCCCAAAACAATGAAGAAATATCTTAATATCAGCAAAATGTAATCTCCTTAGAAAGTCAGTTGGCTCTAATCCTTTAATTTGTCATAATCTTGAGTTATTACAGAATATGTATGCATGCCTTACACAAAGAATATGCTAAAGGATGGAAATGCATGAAGGTTTGGTAATACGAGTGCGCTGCTAGCCCGAAGGAGCCGTTCTTGCTGAGCTAGCCTTTCTGAATGTCAGGACTGTGTTTCATTTCTTTGCTCTCGGGACACCTTGGGTTACTATGTGACTTTATCTAATGGATATGGACCAGCGAATGATTTTGTTCGTATTGCTGTCACTTCACACAGCAGTGAGGCTCTGCTCAGGGATCTTAGCCTCTCTCAAATGATCATGGCATCCATTGTAGCTGCCACTGTGGTTTTGGAGAGGAAACAATGATATTATGTTACTGTAACTGTCTTTGGACAGAAATGTCTCTACAATGTCTATATGCATTATATAATGCTGAGTGAGAATATATTCGCTCAGAAAATTGGATATTTCTGTTAATCAGTGACGCTCCTGTTCAATAAATGGTTCTAATGTACCACCCAAGTTATTTCATTTCACACTGAGTGTAAAGAGCCAGTATGTGATAGAAATGATTTATATATATATATATATTGTATTTATATATATGTATGTATAGATGTATTACATCTTAAAAGGTCAGTACCAAATTGAGCAAGATTAGGGTGACAGTACCAAGAAAAAAACTCTCTTAATATAGAAGGAAGAAACCTTGGGAGGACCAAGACTCAAAAGGGATCCGTCCTCCTTGGGTGGCCTAGATGTTAATTGAAAAAGGTTAGGTTGTAGTAATAGTAAAAGGTGAGGACAGTCTGTAGGTTTTGACCCTGGTTCCACATGGTGGGGGCTACAGTCGGTTCCTAGTAACACTCAGTGAATCCTAATTCAATCCTGGCTTCCATGGACCCTGTAATTCTTGTCTTTCTGAAAGTGATTCAGTCTGGTGTAACTACCAAGATAATCTACTCTTCTTTTTTGCGAATCGATTCCTTCGATAAATGCGTTGTTGACGATTAGCTATCTTGAAGCTTTTGACAAACACGGGTCATTTATCCGCATTGTTACTGCACCTGTTATTTGTTTGTAAAATTCCACCCATCACCCAAATTACCTGAGAACAACCTGACAGATCCAATCTCAAATCAGAGCATTTACAGTAACTTTGATGTAGTACATTATTTTATCTGATCAGCTCCTGCATTTCTGGCCTGCAATGCATTCCGAAAAAAAACCTTTATTACTTTGCAGCGATCCACTTCCTCTCACAACTTCCTCTTTAAAAGGCATTTTAGTGCGAAGGATACCAATTGATTTAGTTGTTATTCAGGTGGTATTTTGTCCTGTTCCTCCTGGAAACACTTCTCAATTGCAATTGTGCAACAGTGCAGGATTGCTATATTATTGCTGTTGCGTTTTTCATTTCCAAATTCTCCACACACTTTCTACTGGGGACAGGTAAGGACTGCAGGTAGGCCAGTCTGGTACCTGTACCCTCTTTTTTTACAAAACCATGCTTTTGTAATGTGTGCAGCATATGGCTTTGCGTTGTCTAGTTAAAAAATGCATGGGCAGCCCTGAAAAAGATGACGTCTTGAAGGCAGCATGTGTTTCTCTAAAATCTCAATGTACTTTTCTGCATTAATGCTGCCATCACACAAGTACAACAACCCCAATCATGGGTTGTGTTAGCGTGTTAGTGGTAGTGTGCTGGTGGATCACCGCAGTGCTGTTAGAGTTTTTAAACACCTCAGTGTCACGACTGGACTAAAAATAGCCCACCGGCTATAAACGTCCAAGGGGCTAAAGGATGTCCAACACAAACCTGGACAACAGATGAGCTGCTGACTCTACTAGGTGGAGCAATAAGGGGACTGTCTCTAATAAAGTGCACAGTGACCAAAAAATGGTTCCAGCAGCACTGCTGCGTCTGATCCAATAGACAACCCTGAACAGAGTAAATGGGAATAAGAGAGTATGTCCAGAATCTGATGGATTAGAGACTGCACTTGTTGAAACTTAAATAAAGAATAAGCAGAATATAAACTGGAAAATAAAGGACACCTAAGACTTTTGCACAGTACAGTTTTTTGAATTAGCTAAATCCAGTGGAACGGTTGAGCTCATAGTAAGTTAATACTGTCAAATATGACTGTTATCAAGGAAAATCGCTGTGGGGAAAATAAATTGTATTTTTTTTTTTACATCTGGGACATCATGTTCAGCTTTAGAGTGACTGTCACTGTGTTGCAGCTCAAAGTGGTGCAGCTTCAAATAACAGGCCAGCTATGAAACCACTTGGGGCAACCCATTGGCATGATGGACCAGTGTGCTTTGTATGACAAATGTGGGCCAAATAAAGGACAGCGGCAAAAATAACCGATATGTCGTTCCTAGGGTAACGGGTAAGAGATTTAAGGTTACGTGTACGCCCGAGTAACCGAGGCAGCCATTTAACCTTTCCTTGAAGTCGGCCTGTTGCTTTCGGAGTCTGAGAGAGATGTGCCTGTACTCTCTGAGCATGTTTAAAGCACGAGCTTAAAGAGAACAGGGATTCCGGACATGGCTGGTTCCTCTTCCCACAATGCGACGGACCTCCGCCATTAATATCCCTCCACGCACACTCCATCAACACAAACATGCTGAGACAGAGGACAAACAGACACACAGACTCTGCAAACAGCCAGCGCTTGGCAGTGACCCTATTTATTTGCCTTTAAATCAGATTATTAATCGCAGCCAAGTTATTCATACATGTATAAATGATGACTCTGTCTCTCAGGGGGATGCAATAGACCCATTTCTTGTTAAATGCCCCAGTCTTTCACGGCCCTTTGCCTTGTTTTATCCACAGCATTCTGTCTCACTCTCAGAATTGTAAACAGAACACTCCTGGCAAAGACACACTACCCATTAATAGAGAATAACACACCAGTGCTGATGGGGCTGCTGTTATAATATTAGTGTCAGCTCCTGTAAAATTACAGTAAAATGCTCCTGGGAAAGCAGCAATAGCAAAGCACAGTAGCGCAAGGCAAAGAACATTTGCTCTTTGTGACAGGGAGGTTACTGTTCTTTTGCCTCTGAGTGTATTTAAACAAGTGTTGGTTTTTTTTTTAAACATGCTAGATGAGAGGGTTATTACTGAAGGAACAAAAAAGCGGCTAATATCTGATAATGGGGTGAACCAGAATAGACCTGAGCTATCTTAGACCCAAACATGTGTGATATTTACCGAAACACAACACTGACATTTTTCCAAATGGCAGAACCAATAAAGGTTGTTTGTGGTTCATTCATCAAACGTAATTACAGTCTAATTTTACTTGTTCAGAGTCTTTACTTAGTAATTTAGCGCCATGTCAATGTTCACCAATGTGTGTGCTATTGTTTACCTTATAATCTCACCTTTACTTTATTAGTGATACCCAGGGAAAAATATACTGTGAAATTACCATCAAAAATCCACAGTGGAACTGTGAAATAATTTAGGGCCAGTTCATAGTCAACCAAGCGGTGACTCAATGGGTAGCACCGCTGTCTCACAGCAAGAAGGTAACGGGTTCAATCCCAGGGTGGAGCGCCCTGGGTCCTGTGTGTGTGTGTGTGTGTGTGTGTGTGTGTGTGTGTGTGTGTGTGTGTGTGTATATATTTATATAAACGCAAGTCAATGCCAATTTAGAGTAACCGATTAAAGGAAACCGGAGTACGTGAAGTAAACCCATGCAGACACTGGGAGGACATGCAGACTCCATACGGAAAGGATCCAGGTCGCTCCACCCTGGGGTTGAACCCGGGTCCTTCTTGCTGTGAGGCACCAGTGCTACCCACCGAGCCACCGTGCCGCCCTCATAAGTCATAATTCAATTGCAAATTTGGTTGACTATGAACTGGCCCCAAATTATTACGCAGTTGGTAATTTGGCCACTTCATGGTTCTACTGTCGAATTTCACAGTATATTTTTTTTCCTGGGTATCGCTAATAAAACACATTTACATTTCCTGCATTTAGCAGACGCCCTTATCCAGAGTGACTTACAATTAATACAGTCTTACATTTTAGGCAATTGGGGGTTAAGGGCCTTGCTCAGGGACCCAACTGTGTCAGCTTGGCAGAGGTGGGATTTGAACCCTGGACCAGAGTCCAGTACCTTAACCGCTAGGCTACCACAGTCCCAGTAAAGGTGAGATTATAAGGTAAACAAGAGCGGTGAAAACTAACAAACTGTGACTTATGACAGTAAAACCAAATTACCATAACAATCAGATGTGTAGTATAGTAGAGTAATTCAAGTAAACTTAAGGGTCGAACTGTGAAAATTCACATTAAAACTGTCAAACAATTTACAGTTTTACTATGAAATCTTAGAGTACATTTTTTTCCTGGCTACACTGATACGATACCTTGACTCCGATCAGCTGATCTTATTAAAGGCATTAGATATGGGGCAGACGTGTATAATACTCATCCAATACTATTTGTTCCTCACATGAAGCAATTTGTTAGTATTAACAGAACAAAAAGCCCGTACACAAGACAATATGAGTTCAGCAGTCTCTAGCTAGGATGCTTAATATCGGACACTAACATATTAAAAGATGCACATGTACTTTGATATTTCACAGTAAAACTGTGAATTGCTTGACAGTTTAACTGTAAAATTTCCCAGTCCATTTTTTCCTCTTTCCCTTGCCTAGTTCTTGCTCGGTGTGCTTACTTATCAGCAGTTCTGTGTTTTCCAGACAGCTTACTGACTAGACCTTCATGTGCAGAGAGTTTGTGTGTTTGCCTTATTGCGTCAAAAGCAAAAGGTGTTTTGGAGCACACCATATATAGCAGTAATGTGGCAAGAAAGATGTGTCATTGCTCCCTGCTGACCTCAAGGACGTTCCTCAACCACAAGGACTCCTTTCTTTTGTGTTTTTTTTCCTTTTCCTAACTGCATGTGGGAGTGGGTGGGTGCAGATCGATATATGAAGGACAGTTCAGAGTGTGCTCAGACGTTAACTGGATCAGGAGTCGCATTGAGAGATGATAAACAAAGCAGCTCCTAGCCAATCTCTTATGTAGACAGTTTGTTTAGTTAGATGGAGAGTCAGACAATGCAGATATGAAGCTGGAGAGCAGGACAGCTGCTGGAGGTCCTCTCAGTGCCCTCTCATGCTGAGAGAAGGTATGGTGATGCAGGATGAGCCTGGAGGAAGGGTCTTCTTCCGTTCTGCTGCTCTGTCTGCCTCCTTTGTTTGGCCTCTTAAAAAAATTATTATTGTTCCCTTATTTACTTGCTACTCAATTTCGATATTTGTATTTTTTGTCCTTTGTATATTTAGCAATTTCGATATTTGTAATTTATTCCTTTGTATATTTATCAATTTCTATATTTGTAATTTATTCCTTTGTATATTTAGCAATTTCTATATTTGTATTTTTTTCCTTTGTATATTTATCAATTTTGATATTTGTAATTTATTCATTTGTATATTTATCAATTTCTATATTTGTAATTTATTCCTTTGTATATTTATCAATTTCGATATTTGTAATTTATTCATTTGTATATTTATCAATTTCTATATTTGTAATTTTTTCCTTTGTATATTTATCAATTTGTATATTTGTATTGTTTTTCCCTTTGTATATTTATGTATTTTTATATTTGTATTTTTTCTTTGTATATTTAGCTAAAACATTTTCATGGAAGAAGATAATGCCCTTCTCATGCCCCATCCTTAAAGTGGGGTCATTCAACGCTGGGGGAAATGCATGATTACTTCAAATTGGCATCAACGTAGAGGGAGAACTAAAATAAAAATGGCGTCTGAATCGACGTTGAGATGTTGTCAGGACCGTATCGGATGTCTTGAAGTGGCAAAACGTTTCTGGTTTGACGAAACTACACCAATAACAGGAAGCTACCAAATTTGGGAAGGAAAAATGAAGCCAGTTCTGGCTGACTCTGCAGTATCTACAAACGTGTTCTGGTTATTACACATAGCAATGGAGCCTGTGCCTGGGAAATGTGTTTATGTCTGAGAACGGTCCCAGAGCTGTGGGATATTGATAATCCTTTACGACCGGCGTGAAGCTATTCATTGCAAATAAACATTTTCTCCTGTAGATTGCGTTCACACCTCACGGTCCCGTTCTAAACATTACATAACAGCGCTGTACCAGAGTAATGGCTGGTTCAAAAGTTCAGAGCATTGTACCGGTTCCACTCCAGCTTCCCTCCATCAGGACGACTTAATGTGAGCGCTGAGAGCCACAGACTCATGATAAGCACACGGGTCTCTTCGGGAACGGTAGGTAGTGGCTGACAGGAAAGGAGGTTGGGAATAGAGGAGGTCCCATTTAGGCTTTCTCCCCTCGTCGGTCCACAGCAAAATCAGCACGGCAGGCGTGAGACACACGTACACACGTCCAGGGCGCTCTCGCCGGGCGCTTTTCCCCTCCCACTCGGTATTAGACGGCGCGGGTGGCAGCAAACTCGCAATGATATAAATGGCGTGTCGGGCCCGGCTACGAGCGGCAGAGCCTGCTACTCTGACAGCTTTAATCTAGGCTAAAATGATCAGTGTTCTGTGCTACTGCTTTTGAATGCCGGTAATTAAATCGAAAGATAATGTCACAGATCTGTTTGAACAAGTTATGCAAATACGAGGCGCAGGCGCTCCTGCGCCGCCGTTTCCCCGCAATGCCTTGTTGGTTGTCGATGCACGCGCTGAAAGCTAATTTCGCTCCGGCTCTTTCCGACAGCTCCTCGCCCAGGCAATAAGGCTAATGAAGGCTTTGTACGAATCGGAATTAATTACCAGTTCATCTATTTCAGAGGCGGTGACACAAACAATTATCTTAATTAAGCCAAGCTGCATGCCAATAATCAATAATAATCTCGAGGCTAATTAAGTTTAATCCCTGCTTTCTTTTGGCTTGATCCGCGCACAAGATTTACTTAACATCTCCTATATTAAGGGCAATTTCCTCAAAGCGCGCATCTCGTCGCCAACGTTTCGCGGCACGCGGCTTGCCGGGCCGGTTCAGAGCGCTTGAGAGAATCTCGTTTTTCACGTGCCTGCTGAAAGATAATGTACATAGCCTCACACAAACATGCTATGTGAGAAATAGGGCAGACACCAGAGGGTCATTAAACATCTATCGAGTCAGTGGCCGGTGCATCCCCGTGTGGCCCCCGAGTCTCTTCTCTACCTACAATTCATCATTTCTGCAGGTGCAGCATCTGCCGCGCAGGGGGTGAATAGTTAACTCACGTCACGCCGAGGTTACTCGCTCGAGTTCCTACACTTCTTTTCGTACCACGGATCCAGACTAGTCTAGCAGCTTCTGGGATTCGGATGGAGCAGGTTTATTACTATAGCACTTTTTACACTGCAGTGTTGTCTGAAAGCAGCCGTACGCTTTTCTATCATCTATCATCTTTCACCTAGCGACAGTGACAAGGGAAAAAAAAAAACTCCCAAATCCACTACAGATTTTTTTTTTTTGGTTTACCTTTTTATAGAGCAAAAGTACAAATTGCTTTGAACTGTCATCCTTTAGACATCGGAACGTTGAAAAGTTTTCACTCGTTTATTTCATATGTATAGAGCATTCTGTTTACAATTTTGAACCGCTGCTAATTATAGGTGATTAAGGGTTAAACATAGTTCAATACAATGTGCATTGTTTACACTTCATGCATAGAAACATTGAAGGGGCGGATCGGTGGGTAGCACCCCTACCTCACAGCAAGAAGGTCCTGGGTTCCATCCCAGGGTGGAGCGACCTGGGTCCTTTCTGTGCGGAGTCTGCATGTCCTCCCCATGCCTGCGTGGGTTTACTCCGGGTACTCCGGATTTCTCCCACAGAACAAAGACAAACGTGTTCAGTTAATTGGTTACTCTAAATTTGCATTGTGTGTGTGTGTCGGGGGGTAATAGTCTTGAGATGAATTTGTGTATGGATGTAACCTTGCATGTGTCGCTGAGATGGCCACTGATGCCGATGGCCAAGTTACGGAAGCCAAATAAACAAACAAGCAAAAACGTTGAAGGAAATCAAATGATGAGCACAGTGTATCGTTAACCCCCAATCTAAACCTGGTCATCGTTTTTGATTTCCCCTTTTAGTTCAGTTCTAAGGAGAAGTCCGTATAGTGTTGAAATAAAGAAAAAAGTCAGACCGTCTTTTGAAGCCAAGGAGTTTTTTTGGGTGTATTAATGAAAAAGTCGTTTGGTGAGACGCAAACATCACATTTTAGGGCTAGGGTTGTTTCTTTAGGTTTTATTCTTTCATTTCTTTCCTCTCTACACATTTTATCCCTGCTTGTACTGGTCGGGGCCCCAGGTGTCCTTCCTGTGAGGACATGAGGACACAGGTGCTTCGTCTTCTTCAGTTAGTCAGTCGTGTTTGTAGGTGATGCTGGAGGCACTGACAGGACTCTAACCCAGGTCACTGCGGTGGTGACCCCTGTAGCAGCCAAGAACTACATTTCTTGTGGCTCTCCCGAATTTGCTGCTATGGCTGAAATGTATGTCTAATTGTATGCTGGATGCTTAAGTGTATTCAGAGTTCACTCCATCTTCTGTCACTTGGTGTGATCGTCGCTCAGGAACAAATCATCAGAGCGGTCCCTGTTTAATACAGTCGCCATGACAACACTGGTGGCCTGCTATTGCTTAACCTTCATCTGTAACCTCGGCGATAAACATGAGCAAGATTTGCATTTCCAATGTACCACTTCTCTTCAAACCAGCATTTTCTTTTTGACATACCCTAAGTATCCATTTCTCTCTCTCTCTCTCTCTCTCTCTCTCTCTCTCTCTCTCTCTCTCTCTCTCTCTCTCTCTCTCTCTCTCTCTCTCTCCCTCCCTCTCTCTCTCTCTCTCTCTCTCTCTCGGTTCATTTGTTTGGTGTGTTTTCATCCTCCAATACAGGCAGTCTGATTGAAATCAGTTTTGTTAAACTGCCTGTCTTTATTGGGCGCCATCAGAGGATCCGATTGCCGTCTTCTTCTCTTTTTAAAGCACTGAGCTCTGTAGGGGGCTCTGGCTTCTGAAGCATGCTAACTGTGCTGTCTTTTTGCCTTGCATATTCTTTAATACTTGCCTGATCATGTTAGTGCCAAGGGATAAAGGCTAAATGTAAAACTCACTATGTAGTGATATTTACTATACTGACAACGCATGGCCATAAAAATGACACACAACTATTGTAATATTTCAATGGGCCACCTTTAGCATTGTTTATTGTTTTCCTAACCTTATGCAGGGTCATGTTTATTTTCTTACAGAATAGCCAAGGTGATGGAAGAGTCATACTTCACCATAAATTGGAGCAACATGTCGATATGATACCGTTCTGATACAGTTTTAAAATACCAATAACAGTTTATTTGTATTATTCATTTAGTTTATTATTAAGGCTTTTTTATATTATTGTGTATTAAAAATTAACACTTGTGCTTTTTTTTTAAACTTTTTGCATATAAATGAAGGGGCACTTAAAACTTATAACTTATATACAGTTTGTTAGCAAATGCAAACTTAAAAAGTGATTAGTTTCATTTTTGGCCATTGTTTTCCTATAAGAGCTGTTGGGTCAAGGGCATGAGCTGGATGTCCTGGGATAAAATAAAGCTTATGGGCCATGACGGTCTCTGACCACAAGTGAGATGAGATCCCGAGCTGAGATGCAGCCCGGGCATGTGGAACATGAACACAGATAGGTTTGGAAACATGGTGTATCCATGAAAAAGGAGACAAAAACTCACTTTCACACTCTGCTGGGTATTCACACTCGCCCCAGGTGCATTTTGTCACCCTCTCTTCATCATGCACTCATGTAAGTGTTAGATTGTGGGTTTTGGCCACTCTCAGGTTTTATCTCTGTGTGAAGGAAATGGCTATAACACAGACTGTCTTTCTTTTTTTTTTTTTTTTTTCCTCTTTAGTCCAAAGCCAGAACCTGGTGACAGACAACGTGTCAGTGGTGGAGGGGGAAACGGCCACTATCAGCTGTCGAGTCAAAAATAACGATGGCTCCGTCATCCAGCTCCTGAACCCCAACAGACAGACCATCTACTTCAAAGATGTCAGACGTAAGTAGAGACATTCTCTCTCTCTCTCTCTCTCTCTCTCGCACCCAAACACACACACACACACACATGCACTCCTGTCTAGTCCTCCATCTCACTACTGGAAATGGGCTCCATCTCGACCAGACAGTATCAGCCTAATTCAGTATGATCTGGAGGGCAGCTGATGGAGCGTCACAGCTGTGCACCGAGGGCATGTTGTTGTCCATGTTCAGCCTTGATCTGCTGTGATCCGGCCAAGGACTCTCCAGCATTCAGTGCAGCTGCTTGTTTCATCAGGGCATTGGATGCTTGTGCTAGGCTTTCTTTCTCCCTAAGAAAATTGATGCTGTGTGAGTGCCGACAATGCCGCCTTTCAAAGAGTTGAACTATAGAGGTATATATTATAGTCACCAGGGAACTTTTTCATGGCTCTTAAGACTCAAGAGAAAGTAAACCTGTCCTTGCGTGTTCACACTCGAGAAACTGGGGATGATTATAGTTCTTAGAACTATTTATGGACTTTTTAGCTTACATTAAGGCAGGTACTTTTCTGAGTAAAGTGAAGGGTGATTGGTCCTAAAGAATGACTATGAAAACTGGTCTAGATGTAGTGATGCAAGTGGATCGTCATTGGTACAAACGCAGGTGCCTTTGCTGATGGCAAGATAAAAACTTGCCGCGGATCTTAAGACAAACACAACAAGTTAATACAAAGGTTCTTAAAGGTGACCCCCCCCCCCCCAAAAAAAAAAAAGAAAGAAAGAAAGGTTCTCAAATATTGTTTTAAAAATATCTTTTTTAAAACTTATTTTATTTATTATATTTTATTTTAATCTGTTACCTTGCATTATTTCCTTCTCCAGAAAATTTTCATTGTTTTCTTCTATGTTGCATTTTACTGCTCCCAACGTAATGCGGGCCACATTATGAATTAGAACTAACCAATGTTTCCATATTTCGTTTAATACACTCAGTGGACAGACAAATGGAGGAAAATCATGATCTTTAGAAATGAAAGCATTAAGGTCGTATTTCCAGTAACTAAACTGTTTAACAAACACTTAGCTGCTTACCTTGTCAGTTCAACTTACAACCTAAAACAAGTGTCAATCCGGTGTGAGGTTTAGAAAAAAGTGAAAGACAATGTTTTCAATAATACCACTTGCTCTTAGAATCGTTCTTAATAAAAGATAATAAAAAGGAATGTGAAGAAGTAGCTTCAGAAAAACACACTTAAGATCTTTCTGAACTTCCATGACCTCTGTACCAGATCTTCATGCTTACAGTGGGAAAAAAAACAGGCAAATGGGCCGACAGTTGAAGTCCAGTCCAGTGAAGCTTTACAGAGCCTATATGCGATGGATGAGGTACAAGTCATCGAATTTCAGTCATCGAAGTGAAATTCATGTTGCTTAAGTCATTTCGACGTCACACTGTGTTTCGGGTTGGCAGTGCAGTTGCAAAGCAAAAAGTCCCTGGAACAAAATGAAGTCCCTCCCAAATTAGTCCCTAGAGCTATTTGGTGCGAAAGTCCCTACTCTTGTCTCTACACACAGATTCTTAGTCACTAGAGTCCTCCAGCTCACTATGGAAATGGGCTCCATCTCGACCAGACAGTATCAGCCTAATTCAGTATGATCTGGAGGGCAGCTGATGGAGCGTCACAGCTGTGCACCGAGGGCATGTTGTTGTCCATGTTCAGCCTTGATGTGTTGTGATGTGGCCAAGGACTCTCCAGCATTCAGCGCAGCTGCTTGCTTCATCCCAGCATTGGATGCTTGTGCTAGGATTTCTTTCTCCCTAAGAAAACCGATGCCGCGCGAGTGCCGACAATGCCGCCTTTTAAAAATTTGAAATAAGAGGCAATATTGAAGCAAAAAAAAAAAATACATTCAAGTTCAGTAAGGCTCAATCAGCCATTCACTCTGCTTACATCTCGTTTCTCATCCTCATATGGATGAATGCTTCCAAACTCGAATTTCTCCTCAGCTTTTTTCTAGCTTTTTCACTTTCCTTTTTTTTAAACCTGCATCTCTGTAATGATGCCATGCTGCCATTCTGAGTCATTGTCCTGAAAAGTCTGGGGCAAAGGAAGAAGAGGCCAGTGATCATGCCTTCCCTGCCCAAATTCTTCATGTGAAGCTGTTCGGCTGTCAGGTAATCTCTAGGCTTGGAATCATTAGGCGGGCTGGGATTCCATGCTAGAGGGCCCCGTGCAGCCCGTCATTATTGCTTGCCGCCTTAATAAAAGTTTGATGGGCTCCTCTCCAAATCGGCATGACCGGTAATCAGAATTGATTGCTGCCATTTAGGAGGAACGGCGTGTCTCCCTGAGGCCTGGAGGATTAAACCTGAGAAAACAATACAAATTAGATGCGGAAGAAAAGGAGGCTGGAGAAATGAGAGCAGGGAGTAAAGGGACAAGGAGAAAGGAAGATAGAGTCTTGGTTTTAAAACCAGACAGTGGAAAGTGGACAGTGGTCACCAAAATGTGACCCGATCAGAACCACGTTATACCCCGATGTAGCGTTGTCACAACACTGAGAATTTCAACTTGGATCCCATTTTTGAGATTTGATGCCATTTTTGATACATTTCTATGATTATTTCACTTTTGAAGAACATTTCCACATATATTATAATATTTATATTATAAACGTATGAATATATATATATATATATATATATATATATAATGTAGTATATAGTATAATACCATTTGCTATTGTTAACCTATTATTGGGTTCATTCTATTATTTTAAACTATTATTTATTTTCCAATAATAATAATAAGCTTTACTCTTATATATCCTGTTATTTGTTTGATAGATTTTATTTCTTCATTTATTTCTGCTGATTCTGCAAATTTGATTTATTTTCTTCAGCTTTTCACAGTGCTGCTTTCTTACCTGGAATAAAAGAAAAGCTAAAATAATGAGGACACACACAAACACACACAGAAAAAGCCATTTCGACAACATAAAAAAACAAAAACTACAGAGTTCATATGTATTAAATGATAAAGGGTTGCTTCCACACATATTAACGAAGAAAAAAAAATTTAAATCCATGCTCGACAAACTTGCCTTTTTACATTTATTAATCCATGTTAGCTTACTTAACCCTCTACCTCTACCTCTGGAACATAAAACGATCCATTCCAATCGGTTAGAAATGTACATTATTTTATACACTTTTTACCCTGAAAAACACAGATCCCTCGTTTACTTGTATTTGTTTACAGCCCAGTCTTGCCTGAATCGATATGGCAGATGCGTTTACATATTGCAGCAATGCGTCCTTTCTGTCTTAATAAGATGAACACTCTGATTTTGCTTCAGCTTTCGTTTAAGCATAACAAACCGTTCTGTGCACTACAGAGCCCTGACTGGGTCAAACGAAAGGGGCATTTGATATGGAAAGAATCGATGCAATGGGAAACGAGCATTGTACTGCTTCACACAAATTCGGCAACAATATTCACGGATTCATCAATATTTTTGAGAAAACAACCCATCCGACCTCAACTGAGGGGAAGTAAGAGATCTGAGATGACACAATGGGAGGACAAGAGAAGGAGAACGGTGAAAAATGAATCAGAAAGATGTGAAGGAGGGTTAGATACAAAGATGAGCTAAGTAGCTATAAAGGATGTTCAGGACAGAAAGAATGAAAGGCCATGAGAGAGAAGAAGTGCGAGAGGGTGAAAAAATGCCTTTGGCGTGAGAGAAGAATGAAGTGGAAGTGAGAAGTGGAAGAGAGAGAATGAGAGAACAAACAAGAGTGATAGTCAAAAGACAAAAGAAAGTGAGCTAGAGTGAGCAAGTAAGAAAGACGAGGCGTCAGCAAATGAGAGAAAATGAGAAAAGTGAGAGAATAGGCAACGGAAAAGTAGGACATAAGAGAGAGTGGGGCAATGGAATGTGGATGAAGGAGAGAAGTGTGAGAGAGGGGAGCAGCATGTGAAAATGAGAGAGGGGGCGAGAGCGAGTGAAGGAGAAGGAGGGAAGGAACAGAGGAAAAGTGAGAGAATGAGATGAATGAGAATGAGAGAAGGGAGTGAGTGAAAGAGAAACTGCATGAGAGAGGGGGCAAAGGGAAAGAGAGAGATGTGAGCATGGGGCAAGAAAGCAAAACAGTGAGAGATCTCCATCAGCTACTCTCGCACAAAAGAGGCCCCCTCTCTCGCGCTCTCTATCTGGGAATTCCTTTCTTCCCCATTGTGTTTACAGCGAGCATCATTTCGGTTGCAGGCCTCGCCTCAGCGAGATAGATTGCAAAAGAATGAAAGCACAGTGGGTTTTTTTTTTTTCATCCTTTCTCTTTTTTTTGCAGCCTTTTCATCTCCACACACACTCTTTTACTTTCTGATAACGCAAAACAAAAAGTGTGTATTCATCTGGGTCTTTAGGCTATAGTGAAAATGAAATGAAATTATTCCAAAATAAACACAACCAAATTGACCATGGCGAATTACGAAGAAAGTGTCGGCTCTCCAAAACCCCCTTTGGTTGAAATTCAATTCGATTTGGACCTGCTGTATTTATGAAATGACTCTGGGCCTTGCACCTCACGGTCTGAGGATAAACTAAAAAAAAAACAAAAAAAAAACAAGTATTGTGTAGCTGAGAAATGTTATTCCTATTATTATGCATATTAAGGAATTGTCAGAAATGGAACCGTGTAAAATTGCACCTACAGTAGAAGACCCCGTTCACATTACTGTACAGTGCAAAAGTCTTTAACCTTTAGAGTTGTTGCTTTAGCAATGACTGATCACTCCATGATCCTCTTTTCCACTGATCTACATTTCAGTCTTTGTGGGCGTTAATATTTCTTAGGCTTTTCACTCTGTTCCCTTTCTGAAAACGTTGGCAAATTGGCATGCCGAAGAAGCTGCCAGATGCTTCAATTTTCTGTTCTTTTTTTAAATTATGTATGCACATTTCCTATATTTTGTGGTTGTATTCTAATAAAGATACAGAGAAATACTTATATATGCTCATTATAGCGTTGTTAAAACACTACTGTATCTAATCAAATGGTGGCCAAAGACTTTTGCACAGTACTAGAAGTCATCTGATGTTTAAAAATGACACTTTTGTATCTGATTTGCATCGTAGAACATATCGTAGCCACAGTCTCTCTCACAGTCATCTAAAGTTAAACTTACTTTAGAAATTACTTACTGAAACTAAACATTAATTACCACTTGCTTTTGTGCTTTATGAAACCTTTTTCTCGTTCTAACTTAGGGAAATTAAAGAGTCCATGTAAAATTGCAGCCTTCGGTAACAAGCTCTTTCAAACAGACGGGTGGTCCAGGGTTATGAATTGATTTACAAATTACGCAAGATGCAGCAACTGGATTTCAGTCTGGCTGAGTGGACTTGCATTCGGCTAAGCCTGTTAGTAGACAATCCAGATACAAACACTTGAAATCTAAATGGGGTCTGACAGGTGGACTAAACGAAAAGATGGCCTGTCCTTAATAGAACTCGACCTCTGAAGTTTTGAGACCTTTTAAGGAAACCCAAATGGATTGTGCAAAGTTTTGCAGGAAGCAAGAATTTATTACATGTCAAATTTATTAGGTGTTAATTACATGTGAATTAATTAGGTACATGTAAATGAATTATTTAAAACATTATTATTGTTGTTGTCGTTCTATTATTGACCTAACTGTAATAAATCATAAATACTACATGCCATAAATAATGCTAATATATTAATGACTAGTAATAGTTTTAATTACTGTATCAAAACAATGTATTATTATTATTATTATTATTATTATTAATAATATAAATAATTGTTATAAATTGTACATATGACATGCCATACATAATATTAATGATATTGTATGATCATTATTATTATTATTATTATTATTATTATTATTATTATTATTATTGAAAATGCTTTAATATTTATATTTAAAATAAATATATTAAATATATATATATATTTAAAAATTATTGTATTAGATTAAATATAATAGATTTAAAATGCATAAAATATTTGGTATTATTTGAAACAACTATTATTAGATGACTTGTTATTAATACCTATAATCCTAAAAAAATGAAAGCCATAATTCCTAATTAATTTGCTGTATCTAAAAAATACTTTGTATTTAATCATTATTCATTTTGTCATGTAGTATAGATAAATAAAATATAGCCTCATTAGTCTTATAATTTAAATAATTGTCAAATATCATACATACTACATTCCAGAAAAATGTTAATGTATTATTTGTAGTAGTCATAGTTTTAAATTATTATTATTATTTTATTATTATTAATAATAATAATAATAATAATAATAATGATAGTAATAAAAATATTTGAAATAGGTTATACATGGAACATTTTATAAATAATATTATGTTACTGTATTATTATTAGTAGCAATATTTTACTTGTATTTATCTTTGTAGTTCCTTTTATTGACTTGTTCTGTGCTCTGATTGGCAAATTCATTAAATTCTAAACTTCTCTGCTTAGTTTGTTCATGAATAATTCAACTGATACCATAATAGAATCAACATGGCTGAATTAAGTTTTACAAGAACTAACGTGAAGAACAATCAATACTGTGGAAGGAACAGAGGCTGCTGAAGACATTAAAGAATTTAAAGAACACCTTGAAGGTTTTCTAGGAAGAAATGGCAGTGATGGAGGTTTTACCAGATTAGACTGTTAAAGCGGGTTATGTTTTTCTAATTACCATGAGATGCTTATCTAATACAGTATAACGGTACAATATAATTGATCAGCAGTGAGTGAGTGATATCACATTACAGCACAAGAGCTTAACCCTTTAATAGCTATATTACGACATACACACTTATACATACACACATTTTACACAGCCATGTTCTTTATATGTAATATATATAACTCGCAAGGACAACTACTGCAACTGAGTCCTTAACCAAGTCCCTCCACAGGTGCTTTGATTGTAAGGTCACGTGGCTAAATGTTAATATTAGAGGGGCAGCTTGACCTTAACTCAGTCCAGTAGAGGGTGATTGACATACACGGTGTGAGATAGCACTGCACTGTCTGCTCTGACTAGCAGGGGCAACAGTTGGGTGTAGTTCCAACTTCCTGGACCTGCAGGTCATGGTATATAAGACTGAACAATGCCATTGTTTGGGTACAGTATGTTAGGGCATTGTTTGTCATTGTGAGTACAGGAAATCCTAAAAAAAAGCGGGAATTTGAAAAAGTGTGAATCTAAAAAACGAACATCGTACAAAGCGATTTGAGAAAGTGTTTCCGTTGTTGCCTTTTTCAAGCCTTTATACGCCTTTGTTTGAAGGTGTTAAGTGTGCCAAAACTAGCACTTAGCTTGCACAAGGTGGATCTGGCAATAAATACCTGCAGGGTATGCGACGGGATCCGTTGGTTGAGAAGAGGTGGTACAGTGCACTGAATGTCACAATTGATGTGTGGAAAATTGGAGTGAATACATTTGGGCGTGTCAAAGGCCATAGTGTGAAAGAAGTAGCTGAGTTTTCAGGGATTTCGAATTGTACAGCCATACGGGTCTACCCAAATGATAAAAATCCTAGTGGAGGTGTTACACGCTATTAGGCATGTTTCAGTAGCAGATCATTATTTTTTGTCCATTGAGTAAATATTTAATATCTTTAGAAATAAGGAAGGTCCTTATTCATTTTGGAATGATTCTCCTTCAGTTCTGAACATCCAAGAAGTGCACTACATGACCAGTTTTTGTGGAGTGACCCTCGGAGCTTTTCCAATGTTTCATCCCCACTTGTCTGCGGATTCTAGGGTCCAGGACCCAGGCATTAGCATCCCATTACGGGTCCCTAATGCAGTACCGAGGAAATCCTCCAATTCCGACTAACGTGAATCTAACTAAAATGAATAAAATACAGATTCTTTCACCGTTGAAGATGAAGACAGAATCGGAGAATATAATGGGGTTAAACAAGTAGCAGAAAAGCATCACCTTTTTTCCTAAATGCTTCAGGTTTATAGAAAAAAAAGCCTGACATTGATAAACCAGTACTGCAATTTAGTGCTATTTCTGTAGTTTCTGTGGTCTCTTTTGCTCGCATTGCCAAGGAACAGTGACATGAATATGTCGTTACGAGAAAAAAAAGTCTGAACCCAACAATGGCTGAATAAAAACCTCAACTCGCCACTCTTGGCTTAATACAGTTTGACATCCCTTTTGCTTAAGCTTAGCTCTTTATCTTTACGTAAATCAGTAAGTGGGGGTAGGAGGGGGTGAGTTGAGAAAAGGGAACGTGAACATTTTCGGAGGAGTATTCAAAATTAGCTCAGCAGGAGTGGCTAACTGTTTTGGATCCTCAAAGTGTCCAGAGAGCTTTACCTCCCCCTTACTGCTACAGCAAGTTTTTGCATCACAGCAGAATTTTTGATGAGCTTTTTTGGTCCTCATTCTCTGATTCCTGCCTCTCGTTGTCCTGCTGTGCCAATTATGGATTTATCCTTCTTTCCAATCGTTCTTGGAAGATGAGGAGATACAGCAGGATTTGCTGTCTTGAGTGTTGCACCTCAGAAGGAACCTCACGAGTGTTGGGACTGTTGTGACCGGCGGACAACACTGACGTTTTTGGTCTCTCCAGCTGAGATTTAGCATGCTGGGAAGGCCTGCAGGCTCTGGTGCCTTTTGATGTCACTTTCGTTCTCCATGCTTTTGTCGAACCTTTTAGGCAAACACGCTTGTTTTGATACCGTCCTGGTAGGCTACCGAACGCTGACATCCTAATTCTGGTCAAAACCTCAGAAGACACCCACGTCTGTGGCCTGTCACTGTAGGTCAGCCTGTCTTTTCCCAACACTCCCAGCTTCTTTTTAGAATGAGAATCAAAGCATAGTGTACAAGGTGATGTAAAAAAAAAAAAACACAAATGCAAAGAGCAATGTGGGAAGTGCTGAAGGACTTCAGCCTTGCCAGTTTGTTCTCGGTGGGACACGGTGCCATGCTGGGCTTCAATCTCTTGCACACCTGCAGGGAACTGAAAGGCAGTTGTCACTGGGGGACAACAACCCATGGCATTCTGGGACCTCATCATGACCTGTGCATGTGTGCTCATTCAGAGCTCGTGTATTTAGCCGCAAATGTTGGATTGGACTGAAAGCCTTACTCAAAGCCCCTTAAAAAATGTTTTCTTTATTTAGTGGCATCATCATGTAAACCAGAACAAATGAACAAAAGGAAATTAAGAATCTGAGATACTTCAAATGTTTGGCCACCAGTACTCCTACCAGTACGATACATTTCTGGTGAACTTTGTTTATCTGCATTCTCCACAATCTGGATGGAATGGCCCAAACACTTGTCTGCTCGAGAATAAGAAGTGTCACAGGGATTGGCGGTGTCAACTGAAGGTTTCGTACAACGAGAGGAACGTCCTCCCTTATAATAAAAAATGCTATGCTTATATAGCTATAAAATAGAAGGGAGTGGGACTGTGTCTTCTCTTTCTTTGCTTAGATTCGGATCTCTTGTGCGCTCTACCGACTCCCCACACAGCAACAGGACAGCATAGAACAGAAGGAGCTCCACTGCTCACAAAAATGAGGGGATACAATATTTTGTTATGGGATATTACATTTTGATTTCCCTTAATTTTTGTGAGCAGTATATATCATCATACAATCAAACAGGTTTCAACATGGGAAAGGACTGGAATCAGAATGCTGTGGATGTGAATGTTTATATAGGTGTCCACGTTACAAAGGATGCCTATTACAAAGCGGATTCCAAAAAAAGTTGGGACACTAAACAAATTGTGAATAAAAACTGAATGCAATGATGTGAAGATGGCAAATGTCAATATTTTATTCATAATAGAACATAGATGACAGATCAAAAGTTTAATCTGCGTAAATGTAACAACAAAAAACTTTTTTTTTCAAAATTTCAGTGTCAACAAATCCCAAAAAAGTTGGAACAAGTAGCAATAAGTGGCTGGAAAAAGAAAATTGAGCATAGAACAAACAGCTGGAAGACCAATTAACACTAATTAGGTCAATTGACAACATGATTGGGTATAAAAAGAGCTTCTCAGA
>JAUZST010018561.1:0-33286 GCA_034779995.1 Parotocinclus haroldoi
TATATATATATATATACACACACACACACACACACACACACACACACACACACACACACACACACACACACACACACGCGTGTTTATTACACATATACATTAAAGGTCCAAAATGTCTCCAGAAACTGCTTATTTCCAAAACTTAGTTATGAACTAGTGCCTACTTTATACTAACTAGTATTAGTATGAACTAATAAAACATACATTACTTTGCTAATGTCCTAGGCATTCTTTATTTTTTAGTTTATTTTCTATTTACTTTTTATTTAACTTTTAGTGGTCACTGCATTTCAACTGTAGTTTTACAATTACAGACAGTAGTCCTGTTTAGTCCCTTTCTTTACCGTAATTGTCAGGACACTGCAGGACCACTTCAGATCAGGTACTATTTGGATTGTAGATCATTTTGAGCACTGCGGTGACAATGATGTGGTTGGTAGTGGTGTTTTATAGTGTTGTAATGATATGAACAGATTAGTGTTAAACCACCGCAGTGTCACAGCTCAACAGAAAATAGACCACCAGCCAAACATGTCCCGTCACCAGCATTCTATAGGCAGCATCCTGTGAGCAGTGATGAAGGATTAGAGTACGATTAATAAAAACTGGCTCGTAATCTCCATTCTGGTTCTTCCCAAAGGTGTTTAATGGGGATGAGATATGGGCTCTGTCACGGTCTTCTACGTCCAACCATATCTTTATGGACCTTGCTTCGTGCACTGGGGCACAGACATGCTGGAACACAAAATGGACTTCCTAAAACTACAAAAAAAAAAGTTGGAAGTAAACAATTGTCCAAAATTTCTTGGTATGCTGAAACATTAAGGTTTTCCTTCACCGGCGCTAACTGACCTAGGCGGGACCCTAAAAAACAACCCCATACCATCATCCCTCCTCCAACAAACTCAAGTGCAAATTTGCAGCCAGGTGATCTGAGTGCTTCCAAACCTTGCACTTGCTATATTTAGAATGACCCGTTCTTTTACAAATCGCTGTAAAGACAGACTGTATGGCTACAGCTTGTATTGTTGTATTGTATATACAGGTGGTAACAGGACTGAATAAAACCTGAATTCAGTGATTAAGAGGTATATATCTGCCTGAACATTTGGCATCTGGAAAGGGTTCATCATGTGCTAAGGAACAATGATTTGTGGAGCACAAGCATTGCTTTTGGCTAGTCTTAATTTCCATAGATGGTAGATCCAATTGTGAAAAGCCAGGTGTATGTAATACAGTGGTCACTCAGTGTATGCACATGTAGTGTTCAGATAATGAAACTATTCAATTCAAAAGACAGAAAATGAGTTAACTGCGACTGAAAGGAACCTGATAGCTCGTAATGCCACCACGAACACGAATAACAGCAGTAATTCGATTTGGCATGGACTTGACACTGAATTTCTGAATGCAGGTGAAATCAATTTTCAGCCAGTCTTGCATTAAAGTGTAGTTAGACCAGGTTTTGTGGGCAGATTTTCAAGAGGATTCACAACTGGGGATTTTGTAGGACAGTGTGTGATTAGATGTTCTTAGATGTTCATCATGCCATTCAGTCATATTTGCAGACCTGAAACTGAGAGTTGTCGTCTTGAAATACAGAGAACTGGAACAGACCCCTCTTCAAAATGACTGAGACAATTTAGTTCGATTCCCATCTCTGGTTCACATCTCTGCCACTGGAGCGCTGGTTCCCAGTACTTAGCCTTACTGGTTTGATCCCTGTTCCTGGCAGACTTCATCAGTTACAGAGTTGCAGTGATTGGGCTGAGTATGTCTGTGGCTGTGTTTGTGGTTCTCATGTGACCCGACCTGTGGTGTTCCCACTTCACAACTGCTGCATAGACATCTCTGTGTCACATTGCTTGAGGGAAACCTGACCTTTGTTCTTTTCTCATGGGCGCTCATATGCACGGTCACATTTGGCAGCTGTCGATTTTAAGTTTTCCCTTTTTATACCTTTGGGTGTATGTGCATTATGTCAGGAGGTGGATACAGTTACACGCATCTTTCACTTGTAACCTCTAATTCCTACAAAGGCTTTGCATACAAAACAATTGGCAACTTAAAAAAAACATTTCCTATCTTTGCACATTCAGTTCAGTTGGCATTTAGTCAATATAATAAAAAAGAGCATATTAAATTATCGATTTGTTATGTGTGGCTATCGAATAATACATTAGTAAGAAATAAATCAATATCTAATGAATATAATAAAATGGAGAATATGACTGCGTTACTTTTCCATAAAATCGTATTTAGATTCTTTATTTATATGGAGCCTCGGCAGGACTGCACTAGCTTCCAGCAGGTAACTTTTGGTGTCATGATGTGCTCAATCAACAGGAAGAATTCAGGGGCAGTTATGATTCTATATGCTCCTGTGTGCTGAGTAAAGGCATAAAGACTAAAACTAAGTTTCCTTTCGGTGTAGCATATTTAGGCGGTGCTTAGTGTTTCTACCTTACAGCTCCAGAGAACCCGGTTTGGTCCTGATTTTGAACTCCACCTGTGTGAGGTTTGCAGCTCTTCCCTGTGTCTGAGTAGGTTTACTCGGTGTACTCCTGTTTCCTCCCACAGTCCAAGGAAAGGCTTTATGCTAAAAAGTTGCTCCGAACTGGCTCAAAATTGATGTTTATCTAACATCAAAATTACCTTGGGCCTATTGTGAATAGCCATTGCTAATGCGATGTTAAGTAAAACAAAACAAAGTTCCTTTGCTTTTCAGTTTTTAAGCATTTATACAGGACAAAACACCTTGATCATGGAGCATCCTTTACTTTTTAATGTCAACACAACTTTCTTTTGTAAACATAATACACTATATACAATGTATATAAAACTATGTACATGTATAGAAACTTGTAAAAAGTTTAAAAAATGCATGACATGTATGACATTCATGGTGCCGTTATGGTGCATTAATACCAAATATTGTCAAAACTCATTTCCCTTGTACGTAGCCACTGTTTTAAATTCAGTGGTTTTGATCAAATTCCTAGTACTCTATCAGTGACCACGAATAAAAATGCACAATAAATTATGAATAAGTTCACTCATTCATTCATTATCTCACTTAATCCACACAGGGTTGCGGGCCAGCTAGTGCCAACCTGGTAACTCTGGCCTCAAGGGCAGGAACAACCCCAGACGGGACGCCAGTCCATCGTAGAGTGCACACACACACACACACACACACACAGTTATGCACGCAGTGACACACTAAGGGCCGCTTTAGAGACACCAATTAACCTACATTTACTTCGATTTACAGTTCATACAGCCTTACAATCCAAGCAATTGTGCTCCCAACCCAACTGTGGACCAGAAGGTTCCGGGTTCAAATCCCACCTCTGCCAAACTACCAGAGTCCAGTACATTAACCGATAGGCCAGTAGAGTCACACTGTTCTGTGGGACTGATTGTGGGGTCCATAGTGGTCTATAGTCCCAGTCCCTAAAACGCATGTCTTTGCACTGTGGGTGCCTGGAGTAAACCCACGCAGACACAAGGAGATCATGCAGACTCCACACAGAAAGGACCCAGACCGCTCCACCCTGGAATTGAACACCGGACCTTCTTGCTGTGAGGCAGTGGTGCTACCCACCGAGCCACTGTTCCCCTTATGAGGAAGTTGATTTGGAAAAATGTTACATAATAACAACTTTGAATTTTCAGGGTACACATTATGTACAGCAATATTATATTTTATATAAACCAAATATTTGAGCAAAATGGGGTGTTCTATAATGTTCTATAAGACAAAAAACACAAATATATTTAGAGGATCAAACATCCAGCTGTTACGGAGTAAATGTTGATCAGTATTACAGAGGTGTGGATGACTTCCTTCGTGCTGTCACAATAATGATCTGTAACATGATATTGATGCCAATATTACCACTGCTCCACCTGTGCCTTTTTGTACTCTACACGCTGCCTTCTGTGGGTCTCTGCATATTAATAAAAATGCAGGTTGTTCTATTGATAGATCTAAAAACCCTCAAAAACCTCTGCTTCCAAACAATTTTTCATTTGCTCATTCAAGACCCCTTTCGTTTTTTCTCCTTTAGTCCATGCATTGTTCATATTGACTGGTACTCCGTGAGAGGAACGTTGGTGCTGCCGGTAGGCGGTGGAGTGCGAGGCACACATCGAATAGATCCTGTTGTGAGGATGCACTGCAGTGGCCACAGCACAACCACCACTAGCAGCACCATGACAACAACAAATAGCAGTAGCTTCTTCCAGTCGGTAAGCCTCTCCAGAAGGCCTACTCTGGAGTGTGTCGGAGTCAAAGGACCAGTGCTTTGGCCACTGGCTCCGATGTTGACACAGATGCAGAAGGTCGACATGCCTGTCTTGAGCGGGCAGTTGTAGCACAGTTTTTCATCCTCAAGCCAAACGTGTTCCTCGCGCTGCTGGTGCCAGGGCAGGCGGCACAGGACCTCACGATTAGTGGCCAGGGCAGGGGGACCATTTTTAGGCACTGGTGTCAGGTGGCGGCAAAAAGGACATGAGATTTTGCCTTCTTGTGGGTCCATAGAAATTACCATAAGGCGTGAGAGGCACTCTAGGCAGAATGTGTGGGCACAGTCCAGCTGCTTGGGGGTTTTAAAGGCATTGTCATATGTGGTGAAGCAGATGGAGCACTGCAGCTCAAGGGCTTTCTCCACTTCACCCTCCAGAGCCGCCCGAGTGTGCCATACAGTCGCTACAGGTTCCATCTTACAGGTGCATCCTATGTTACTTCTTCCTTATGTCAAAATTGCTGAAATGAGAGAAAATAATTACAGCTGTTCATACTGCTTTTGTTTAATTATTGAATTGTATCCATCATCACCTCCCTATTACTTTACTTGTCAGCCCTTTACTATGTCCATTATTGGAAAAGAACCACTGTTGGACGTCATTGACCAGATCTTGTTTGGATGGTGGAAATTTCTTAGCACAGAGGTAACAATGACACTGTAGTAACACGGTCGCGCGTATGTCAATGTTAAAGTCAGGTTTATTTAGATTTTTTTACAATAGAACATTGTCTCAAAACAGTTTTATAAATATCTAGGCCCACAGCTCAAGCTGAACAAACCTAGTTCAACAATGGCAAGGAAAAGCATCCCCAGTATGATGCAGACAACACTTGGGAGGACCAGTTTGAAGCACTGAAATTGGTGCTGGAAAAACAGCTCGGAATGAAAACTAGAACTGGTGCCAAAAAATCAACTAGAAGTGGGGACTGGTACTGCTGTTAAAAAAGCTCAGAGTGAGCCCTGGAACTGGTATGGATAAACAGCTTGGAGTGAGGATGAGAACGAGTGCCAGTAGCCCAAAACAGCTCAGAGAGAAAACAGAGCATGTAGTTTGGGGATGTTAAGAACACTGCTGTGCCAAGCGTACTATGAGACATGAGACTATGGAAACACATACTATTACAGCTATAAGAGGGAAAGAGCCAACATTTAGCACAGCCAAGAGGACACATCAGTGACCTTGAGAGATCAGTTGACAGATTTAAGCCTTGTACCAATCTGAGCAAACCTAGGCTGACAGTAGCAAGGAAAAAAACTTGCGAGGACTGAGTCTAACTGAATACTGAAGACCAGACCAACCTGGACCCTACACATAACGACCCAGGCTGGTTACTGAGTCAAAGAGCATGGCAGAGCATGGCTCATGTCTTGGTCCTCTGAAGGTTTCTTCCTTCTATATTCAGGCAGTTTTTCCTTACCGCCGTCGCCCTAACATTGCTCAATTTGGGATTGGCCTTTTCAGATAACATAATGTTGTAAAGCTGCTTTAAGACAATGCACCATTGTAAAAAAGTGCTATATACATAAATTTGACTTTGACTTATAGAAAAGGCTTTGTCTGTATAAGGCAGGGGGTGACTGTAGACGTTGTTAGATTAGAGTAATATTTTCTGCCTGGCTCGTACTGATTATATAATACCTGAATAGATTTTTCATTACAAGTACTGCAGAGATTCTCACAGATGTTACAGATGTATGAAGATGGTCATTGTTTCGCAGACAGATGTCTTTAAAGCTGAGCCCAGCCAGACGCGACCTTTAGATTCTTGAAATTCTTCAGTCTCCACACACACACACACACACACACACACACACACACACACACACACACACACCACTACATTTGGATTAGTCACCCATAAAAATTCAGTTCATCCTAGTAATATAAAATCACATCCAAACTCTCCACATACATTTTAGCTCTGGGAGCTCTCTCAGTCAGATGTATAGAAATATCTTCATGGTATTACCTCACTCTATTTTATGAGTTCACTCTCTATCTCTTAAATACCCTCTCTGTCTTATGATAATGATTGTTGATATGTTCCAGCTAGATCACTCGTCAAATTGCAATATGCTAGTGGGCTTGGCTGCAGAAACAAGAATTTCTGTGACCTCAACCTTTGGTGTGTTTTCCTTGAAAGTCTCGTCATTGGCAGTCTTCTACAACCATTTACATCAATGCTTTTTCTTTATATTAGGTTATTTTAAGTCATCCTTTACACTTTTTACCTGATGAAACAGCATTAATTTAATGTTATTCAACTAATGTACATTATTTCACAAACGTCAATTTCCATTAAGCTCTGGTTGTTTGTTTCCTAAATCAGATTTCAGCATACTACAAAAAGTATGTTCATGTGATAATGTAGTGTTTCGAATGATTTACTAACAGACGAGATAACCTCAATGAACACCAGTGACCTACTTTATGTAGCATACGTACAAAAACATCGTATACAAGTAAAGCATCACTACATTAACATTGCAGACTAATTTCTTAAAATGTTTTAAAAGTTATGAATGTCATATTGAATGTTTTGACATATTGAACAAACATGTATTTATATAAATGACTGAAGAAACGAAACGTTTGTTGTATACCCTGGATCTTTGGAACAAGCCATAAAATGATGACATAAATCATGCTGCGTGCCAAAGGTAGCAGAGATCTTTTTAAACTAAATGTAAGTAGGTTAATAATGTCATGTATTGGGTTTATGGTTCTGTTTATGTACACAACTTGTCCTTAATGGTGCCAGCCTGACAAACAGTACATTTACACACATTATGGCTGTGCAGTTGTCAGTACCAAATTTGCACTAACCAGAATACATGCACATCTGCTGTAGACCGTTTTTCATCCATTCAATGTTATTGTTTATGCAGACGCTTTTTCCATTCTCACAATATCAAATTACAATGAGTGTATGGGGATTTTCGGTAATTTGGCCATCCTTAGATAAAGGTAGTTGGGAGTAGTAGTGGAGTCATGGAGTCATCAATGCTTTGTCATCAGTGTTTTGCTGCTATGTCAGCATGAGTGCCCTTCAGACAACCTTTTATCACAAAGTCAACACTTTATTGGAATCCTACATTGTGGTTTACCCCAGGGCAACTATAAAGGTAAACTTCAAAATCAACTACATATCATAACCCTGATGTACTAGTAAGTTCACTTTCGACATTCATTAAGGCATGGAAACAGTTACTCAGAGGTAAAAATCCATATCTGTGATCAACAACAGAAAGTCATTTTAGAGCTTTAAGGGCAGTTGGACAAAAGGCATGTACTTCACCCGTTGTTGTTTCCACCCCGGCACACCTGATTGGACTTTGCAATGTCCTAAACTTTCTTTATCTGGGGTCACCTGAATCTCACCTGGAAACCTTGACACACTCCAAGACTTAAACTTGATCATAAACTTAGTTGGGCGGAATCTGTATTTATACTCTCGGGACCCTTATTCACAACCTGTTACACTGAACACATTGAATGTAAACATTTTTTGTTTCATTTCTTATGTTTAGCTAAAGAAAGTGGATTTTAAAGAGTGAATGAATTAACAAGTAAACGGATGATTCTTAAGAGCTTAATCTACTTGGCACGTACATATTTTAGCTCCTGTTTCTGAGGAAGTGATTTCAGTGATTCTTCCTTATGTCACCCCTGACTGCTCATCTGTTTAAAGACAGTGTATCTTGATAAAAGAGCTGAACTGACAGATTACAGACAGGTACACACTCATTGTCTATTTGATCAGTTCCCCATAATGTATAGAATCACTTTTTGTAGTTCTTCAATTACAGACTGTATTCTACATACTTTATCAGTCCACTTTTGCTCTGTTCTCTACTCCAGGACCCAACAGACCAGGTACTGTTTGCACTGATCAGCAGTGCAGTGACACTGATGTGGTGATGCTGTGTTGTGCTGGTACGAGTGGATCAGATGCTTGTTTTTAAAGTTTTAAATCACTGTGTTCACTCACTGTGCACTCTATTAGACACACCCACTGTATTGTTGCACCTTGTAGATGTAAAGTCAGAGACAGCAGCTCATCTGGTGTTGCACAGTTTGCAATCCTCGTATCTGTCATCAGTGCTCAAAGTGACACTCCAGCCGCACTGCTGTGTCTGATCCACTCATACCAGCACAACACATGCTAACACACCACCACCACATCAGTGTCACTGTAGTGCTCAGAATGTTCCACTATAGTAAACAGTTTTCTATTCATTACAGTGCAAGGTACAAGGAATATCCTAGCTCATTGTAAAGATACAAAATGTGTGGTGTGGTTAATAGAGATTACAATGTATAGTACGTATATCTTTAATGCTATGACATTTGTTAATGTTGTTCTCACTAATACACGTGAATATTAAGTGTAACACTGCACTTGCAATGTTGAAAAAAGTTTTCAGGCATGTGTGAGTACACGCATGTGTTTGTGTGTGTGTGTTCGGGGGGTGGGGGTAGTATTATTGTGATTGCAGTACAGGGATACAATTTAGAGAGCAGATGCTGTATTCACACAGGACTGCAGGGTGTGTAGAAGTCCATATTTCTGTCTGTCCATGTGCTCCCCTCTGTCTCCCTGCAGTCCACAATGCTTCTGTTTGTTATCCCTTTTATTACACTCCCTTTGGCATTTCTGCTCCTTGGGCAGAATGTAAGTCGAGTCTCTCAGCACACTGACAGCAACAAAATAAGAGCAGTTTCACTCAGAGCACCTGCAGTGTAGCCCTCTCCCTGCTCCTTTATTCTCTGTATTAATCTGAATCTCTACCTGAGGAGTGTAAAGTCCTTCCCGAATAGACATTAACTTTCCCAAGGACCTGAATCATCTTGGTTTTATAAGTGCTCAGTTATTAGCACGAGCGAATTACCATACACATTTTGTACTGACATTTAGATTGCAGTGTGCATCCTAAACTGTCTGAATGAATAATACGGCTTTGTTCAAGCCTACAACGTCGGTTACCACAAACAATATGTGACACAGTTCCTTGTGCTGGGAAAAGAACAGTACACTTGGAAGACTAAGGCAGTTCCTACGCTAGTCCATATCTAAATTATCGCAGCAATGTAAAGCAGATGGGACAGTATTTCACATACGCTACTGATGCTGTGCGTCAAGATTAGGTTTTACAGAGAATTCTTTATGGCTAGCACAAAAAGACTGAACTGTTCCCCTACTCAAACTTCACTTGAATAAAGACTAACCCAGACAAGTCAACATTCCCATGAGATTTTTATATACTTTTTTTATACTGCTTTTGTTCTCAACACCTTGATCTCCTTTTCGTGTTGAAGAGGGACATATCCACATACAATGTCTATAGACAGACTTACCTGTTTGTGCTGTGCTGGTCTCTTGTCTTGACTTGTCTTATACAGAGTGGGATCCTATTCTGGGCTATGGAATTGCTACAGGTGGAAGAGAAGTGCAGTGCCCTCTCGCTGCACCCACCGCGTCTTCGCTCTCACCTGCCTTGTTGAAATGACACTGATATTCAGGAACAATAATGCAGCCTTGAGGCAGGCTTTGAAAGGGGGAGGGCCAGGATGAAGTCCTGGGAAACTTTGGAGTGTAGCATTTCCAGCTCCTCTATATATCTCTACTAACCTGTATTTCACGTTTTTCATTGTTATTTAGTGTAGATTCATTGCTCTTCGTTTCCTTTTTAATGGACTGGCTGTGAACAAAACGAAATGTTCATATTAAAAGGCAGACACAATTCTGCCTCTCTTTGATTACACAGGTGCAACCGTTTATATGCAAACTACACGTTTGGTTGTTGAAGCCTCTGCCCAAGCAAACACCGAGGACACAAATGCTCTACGAAATATACAAAAAAACTAGGCTCAAAGAACATTTGCTTACTATTGTTTTACATAACAGGTGGATTCTTTCTAATTCGCCAGCCCTTTTACAAGATTCCTTATGGTGTTAGGTGGATTCTTACTCTTTAACCCTTTCAGTTTTGTACGCACATAATTGTACAAAACAAAACACACATATACAAACCAGCCTTATTTATATGAAGGCAGTGATGTACTGAGTGGTTTCATATAAATTTCACTTCTGTAGGTTGTTTCAGTTGCATTTGGGGTCCATTTAAAAGTATGGGACAAAAATGTCCCTTAATCGTCAAAGGGTTAAATAAGGTTCTCAAAGGGTAAGCTACTCTCTGAATGAACAGAAGGATTAATTGTTTTTCAAATTATTGTAACTGCATTAAAAAAGATCTCTGTACTGGAGCTAGGTGGAACAGAGCTCCTGGAATTCTTACCTGCATAACCAATAGATCGTGTAGTGTAGCTTGAAATGAAGACATTGTCAAACTTTATAGTGAACTAACGCATCGAACAAGATGTTATTTCAGCTTAATAAGGTCCACCCATTATCTTCTGCTTAATCCACACCAGGTCGCCGGTCAGCGGCTGCCCACCCAGCAACTCTGAGCACAAGGGCAGGAACGGCCCTAGATGAGGTGCCAATCTATCATAGGACACACGCACACACAGTCACACACTAAAACCACTGTAGAGACACCAATTAACCTAACACGCATGCGTTGGACTGTGGAATGAAAACGCAGTACACTGAGTAAACCACCGCAGGCATAGGGAGGACATGCAGACTCCATACAGAAATGGGACTGAACGCGGGATCTTCTTGCTGTGAGGCAGCGGTGTTACCCTACCGAGCCACCATGCAGAATGAAAAAAAAATTGTGATATGTTTTTTAAATTGTGCTTGACTGAAGATTATTTAAACGTAAAGTCATATAGAAACTGTTGGAAGCTATAATTTTACTGGTGCCAGATATATTTGGCAGCCTAGTACATGATAGAAAAGGTACTTCTGCCAGTTTCTGAATGAGTTTTTGTTGAGGTAATCAAAAGTATGAGTACAAGAGTTCATGCTATGGCTGTGATTTTTAGCTCTCATTGATGAAGCCTAGTAAGTCATTTTAAGTATATCTTGTATAGAAAGGAGTACTGGCTAGTGAATTAACAGGTTCTATGTCTGTGCAAAACAGTCTCCATTCACTGACAGTAAAGCATATACATCTGAGCCATGTAGTTCTGCCGGCTTTTCTGGGCCCAAGCTTATCTGAGAGGGACTGATACAAAGTGGAAAAGTGTCAAGTGGGCTGACGAGTCCACATTCCAAATTGTTTTTGGAAATCATGTCCATCATGTCCTCCGGGCCAAAGAGGGAAAGGACTGTCGGATTGTTATCAGCGCAAAAAGCCAGTATCTCTGATGGTATGGGGGTGTGCTAGTGCCCATGGGATGGGTAACTTGCACATATGTGAAGGCACCATTAAAGGTAATGGTAATAAAGGTACAAACAGGTTTTGGAGCAACATATGCTGCCATCCAAGCAACATCTTTTTCAGGACGTCCCTGCTTATATCAGCAAGACAATGCCAAACCACAATCTGTACAGGTGACAGCAGTGTGGCTTCGTAGTAAAAGAGTGCAGGAACTAGACTGGCCTGCCTGAAGTCCAGACCTGTCTCCCATGACAATGGAGACTTCTACACTGTAGAGCAACTGAAGTTGTACATCAAGCAAAGATGGGGAAATAATTCTACCTACAAAGCTTCAACAATTAGTGCACTCATTCTCATTAGTAACAGTGCTAAACATACCCCCGTACCAACTTTTCTGGAACGTGTTGCAGCAGCGCTGCTGGAGTTTTTAAACATGGTGTTCACTCTGTTACACACATCTTCCTTATTGCTCAGCCTTGTGGATGTAAAGGAGACATAAACAATATATCTGTTGTTGCACAGTTTGTGTTAGTGATCCTATAATCCTTTATCCATGCTCACAGCACACTGCCTCCAATGCTAGTGACTCCACATTTTTGTTTGTTGGACAGTTTTACTCCAGCAGGGACACAGGTTTTAAAAAGCATCTAGCAGCACTGCTGATCCTTCAACAAGCAACACTGCTGATCCACCACCCAAATCCACACTGCTCACAAAAATGAGGGAAAATTTCAAAATGAAAACACACTACAAGAACTGATGGACAATCTGATCCTGACCATGCCCCACCTTTGTCATGTTGTTTTGGCCTGTCTTGGGTGACCATACACTCTACTGAACAGTCAACGTGTGGCACTCTCGTCCAGTTTGATGTTTCTGCTCACACACATGAATATGTCACTTGCTTCTCAATCACCATAAATAAGTTTGCATCTCCTTTGTGCAATCAAACAACTTTCTGTGACTTTACACTTTTTTTTTAGTATTTTGTTTAATGAAACAGAATCAAATGCTTCTTTCTTTTTAATCACTTCATATTCAGCTTGATATATCCCTTAATTTTTGGGAGCAGTGTATGTGTGGTGGTCATGTGGGGGGTGCTGACCAACGTACAACACAGTAATGTGGACTAACAAAGTGTGCAGAGAACAGATGGACTACAGTCTGTAGAACTACAGCACACATCTGTTTGGTACGTAGAACTGATAGTAAAAATAATAATCGGTATTCTTGGTGTTCCTTTTCTGTACAGCACCATTATTTATATTTATAATATAAAATTTAATTTATAATATGTTTTCACATTTGTTCCATCGCCCATAGTTACTAATGTCGTCTACCTTGCAATTGTTGCTACAAACCTCCTAATCTCTTAATTTAAAAATGAATCAGATTTTAAATAAATATTTTGATATCCAATACACCATTTGGAGCAGGTTAGATGCTTTTTTAAGTAGAACTATCTCTACACATAATAATTATTAATTATCTATCTAATTATCTAACAATTTTTTTTATTTTCCTCATTGTGTAGAAAGTATTGTAATATGTTAATATACAAATTAGTACTGACAGCATCTTTTTAGCATTTCTTAGGATTATTGACTACTTACAGCCCAGTCATTGCAGTGCCATAGTACCTGTTATGCGATTATTTTGAATGTAGACTTTATGTACCTTTAAAAATGTGAAGACCTGGTCTAGTGGTATAACACAGGCACATAAAAGAAAATAGATTTATGTAATCTTTACATGTTCTGTAATGCATGATGAGGGCAGCATTTAATCCCCCCAGCATATCAGTCCAAAGCTAACCACAAAGAGCTAAAGATCATATTTACTAGAGAAAGATAAGAGTGATAAGTAAAACTATCGTTACTGCCCCTCCCCCTTAACCATAAAACCTGTCTATCCACTATTGTTACAATGGAATTTGTCAGTTAAAATGTTAAGCAGAGTAAACAAAGATGCAGCATCTGAGCAGCCAAAGCTGTAATAGTTGGTTAATGTGATATGATCCAGCCTTTCATTCCATAAAAATAAATGAAACGTGCTCATCATTAATTAGACACATTTTCTAAGAATGTTAAGTATGCACAGAAAGCCATGCATGAGCTCTCCACACGTGCTCATATGGATACTTGCATAGCAGGAATGAAAGGAAGAAAAACGTATCACTCTTATTGAAAAAAAACAGCACTTTAATTAAAGTATACTGTTCACAAAAATTTATGAATACTTTAAAATTCTTCAAAATTCAAAATTTCTACCATAATTAAATATTCCTACTTTTACCATATCCTTACTTTTTGTGGGAAGTGTATATCGTCTACTGACATTCAGGCGTACTGTGAAATTTTGCCACTATGATTTTCATTCAGTCTAAAAGATCTTAATGCTTAGGATAAACCTTTAATAAGAACAAGCACAAAGGCATACTTTATTATAGTTCAAAGACAAACTTTTTTCAACAGCAGATGCAAAAAATCAGACATCAAGCATGAGACAGCACTCACAGACAACACAAACAGAAGCAGACAGACCAAGCAAAGCATGTAATATACATGAATGTGCGTAAGTCAATAAAGAGAGTAAATATGTTACAGATGTGAAGCAGTAGGATAGCTTCTTGGAAAGAGATGATTTGTACTTACATTTACACGTACATTTTTAGCAGACACCCACATCCAGAGTGTCTTACAGTCCAAGCAATTGTGGGTTAAGGGTGTTGCTGGGGGTGGGATTTAAACCCTGGACCTTCTGGTCCATAGTCCAATACCCTAACCACCAACACAGTCCCCACAGTACTTATCACTTACTTGGCGGAAAACAAAAAAAAAATAGAATACAATGTACATTTACAGTGGGGGTTATGTTCCAGGACCACCTGCGATAAACGAAAATCTGTGAAGTAGGGATGCTATATTCATTTAAGTATTTATACACTATTTTAGGCGTAGAACTTGCAGAATGTTTGGGTGGCATCGTAGGGCTTAAATGAATTTAGTCTATAATGAAACTTTCACAAACAGCGAACACAACAATGCAGATAAAAACTTGTCATGCTGGCAAGTAGCGACTCAGGCGGGCGATGAGTCTAGTCTCTAGTCTAGTCTTACTTCTCATTTTTGGTGAGTATTCATCCACTGAGTAAATACGCTATTGTAGTGTTTTTAACTGTTGAATAATCAAGCAACACGCTGAACTAATCGATGTTCCCTTTACTTAACACGCCGTACATCACTCTCATATCACACTTGCTCCATCCGTACCGAGCTTACAGCACGTCATATCCTACACATTGAGTATAAACAACAGCTATTTACTGTAAATCCTAATATTTTACGATTTATAACATTCCTTTGTTGGAATACCGCAAAATACCGCAAAAACCCACAAAACATAAGTATATATATCCAAAATATATTTTTCCATTAATATTTTTTGAAAACCCGCGATGCACTGAGGCCACGAAAGCTGAACCGCGAATGCTGAGGGAACACTGTACTCAGCTGTAATACAAAGCATTACTTTAAGATGATACAGCAGAGGAGCTATGTAAAGTGAAGTGACTACTGTATCCAACCATTAGAGCTGAACGTTAATCTGAATATATTTTTTACATACTGTAGTGCTTGGAAGTTTGTGAACCATGTGGAAATTGTATGTATGCTCATATCCCACCACGTCACCATAATTTTACACAAGTCCTAATATAAATAAAGAGAACCCAATAAACAAAAAGTATAAGTGAGTGAGTACACCCCTCCCATTTTCGTAACTGATATAAAAACCACTACATTAAAAACCAACATCATTCTGTAAGGGATATTAGCACATGAGCTCAGAAACACTTCAGAAAATCATTGTCAGTGAACACAGTTCTTTGTTCCATCTTCAAGTGCAACTTAAAACGCTGCCATGCAAAGCAAATATCAACAACACCCAGAAACACTGCCGGCCTCTCTGGACCAGAACTCATCTGAGAGGGACTGACACAAAGTGGAAAATTGTCTTTTGTTTTGACGAGTTCACATTTCAAATTGCTTTTGGAAATCATGGCCATCATGGGCCAAAGAGGAAAAGGACTGTCTGGATTGTTATCAGTGTAAAAGTCAGCATCTCTGATGGTATGGGGGAGTGTTAGTGCCCATAACATGGGTAACTTGTACATCTGTGAAGGCACCATTAATGCTGAAAGGTACATGCAGGTTTTGGAGCAACATATGCTGCCATCTAAGCAACGTCTTTTTCAGGGACGTCACTGTTTATCTCAGCAAGCCAAGCCACATTCTGCACATGTTACAACAGCGTGACTTTGTAGTAAACGAGTGTGGGTACTAAACTGGCCCGCCTGCAGTCAATTCCCAAACATTTATTGAGTGTTGTTAATAGGAAAGTGGTAAACATGCCCCCGTCCCAACTTTTTTGGAACGTATTGCAAGCATCAAATTCAAAATGAGTGAATAATTGCAAAAAGCATTCAAGTTTATCCATTTAAACATTAAATATTTTGTCTTTGTAGTGTATACAATTCAATGTAGGTTGAAAAGGATTTGTAAATCATCGTATTCTGTTTTTATTTCTGTTTTACGCAACATCCCAACTTCATTGGAATTGTGGTTGTACAGTGTATCAGAGTGTCATATTTTCAGTGTTGTCCCATAAAATGATAGAATAAAATATTTGCAAAAACTGTGAAGGGTATAATCACCTTTGTGAGATACTGTATGTAATTGCATAATTAGTGTATGTATATGTGAGTAGCGAAAGTTTTTAAACTTTAATTTCAAGGAGAGCCAGTGGTTTTCCTTCAATAGGATGACAAAAAGGTACAAGGAACACTGTTGTATTCAAAGAACAGGGATCTATCATATTCTGATCTTCACATCACTTGTTTATTGAAGTGTATCTTGGCATGAACAAAGGACCTTTCTGAAAAAAAAGTTGCTGAAAAAAAAGTTGCTGATGCCCATCAGGCTGGAAAAGTGACTATAAAACCTCTAAAGAGTATGGTAAGAATATAAATTTCTTATTTTAAGTGTATTAGTGTTTTAGTGTATGTCATGCACTATGTTATGTGACAGAAAAAAGTAGATTATAGTAGTAATGCTAGAATACGTATTGTTTTTATTTTCCGCTTTTGTAGAAAATGTGATTATTTTTAATAAGAAAAATTCTGGAGACCCGTCTTACAGCTATTACAGATCCAGCTATGCACTTAGCTTTGACAGGTACCTTTGCTTGAGAACACAAGCATGCCATTTTCTTTCAAAGCAACAGACTAGTTGAACTTCAACCTCAGTTTCAAAAGTACATGGATGTGCTTTATGGATAGAACATTTGCTATGCACACAGTGCCGTGTTTGATATGCAAAATACAAAATTTAATTGGCCCACCTGTTAATAGGATCAGCCGCTTATTAATGAAAGTAATTATATTCTAACTCTGTACAAAGTGTCTCATACAAAGTATGTATGCCTAATGCAGTCACCAGAGCCATTTATTAAAGTCCTACAGCACCTAATACACTCACACTTGCACCACAAGTGCTACCATTGCACTACTCATTGCTGACTTTAGTATTTGCCACAAACAAATAATATCTGGTTAGTGGATGATCTATGGGTGTTCTTCTCCTGTGCAAAACAGTAATTTGCTCAAAACCATACAGAGTGCATCAGTATGGAAGGTGTACGTGATACATTAGCACGTGAGTGTATGGACAAGTTGGATGTACTGAATAAACGAACAAACTGTGTATTGTAGAATACACAAAAAAGTGATTATCAGGTTTGTCCATGGTGGGTTGAATAAGGCATGCTGTGTCCAGGATATAAGAAAGTATGGCCTCCTAACAGATAATTGCCTAAATGACAGGCTCTTTTGCTTTATTAAGAAAATAAAATGACGAAAACACAATAATCATGATATTTTCTGGCTTTTTCTTATCAGAGTTATAGCTATCGGTTTCCAGAGTAAGTTTGGTTATAAAAGAGAGGGCAAACTTCTGAAGATTCTACTGGGTGTTTCAATAATGGACAACAGATGGACTACAGGATTGTAAACTGTTTTGTTGCATGTAGTGGGAAGGATACATTACAACTTAATGTGGATGAGAATAAGAGGATAATGGTAGACTTTGGAAGGACCAAGATCCTGCTGACCATTAATGGTTTCCATTATATATTTAGGTTCTACAACATTTTTGTTTGAATTTAACTCAGGACTGTCACTTGACCAATGTACTTTCCTTCCATAATCACACTTTGTGGACCTAATCTCTTTGTTGTATGAACCAGATTATCTTGAGTGTCACGCCCATGGGCGGTGCGAGCTACCTAAGCCGCACACACACTCATTGTGGACACCTGTGACTTGTTTAGCGCCAGTATATAGACCGAGCATTGTACGGGCGCGAAGCCTCGAAAGTGTAATCCGGTGTTTGCGCCCTCGGCGCACCCCTTTCTGTTTTACGGTTTTTGTTTGTTTGTTTGTCTGTTGTTTGTCGTTTTTGTCTACGGTTTGGTTGCCGTGCCTCGTTCTACGCCTTGGTCTGGCTCTTTTGGTTTGTGTTCCATGTGTTGCCATGTATCCTGCCTGGGAATTCGACTGCCTCATTTTTGTCTGCCGCCATGTGAATAAACACTTGCCTGCACTGCACACTGCGTTTGCTTCCGCTACTTCTACCCGAACGTTACATTGAGGTTCTGTTTAAAGACACATTCTGACATTCGCCTCTTAAATTTGGTGGTATAATTCAGAAATCATTGTTCCATCAGTTGCGGCAAAACAGGCCCAAACCACCATACTACCATCACCATGATTCACGGATGGTACAAAACGCTACTGCTTGAATGCATTGATTCCCGTTCTCCAGACATATAATTTCTCTTTAAAAGCAGTTCTATTTTAGTCTCATCTGTCCACAAAACATTTTAACTGTCTAACTTATACGATCTGTAAACTGCAAACAGGCAATGTGGCTTTCTTCTTGCAACCCTGCCATGCAAATCATTGTTGCTCAGTTTTTTCATAATGGTAGACTGAAGATCATCATGAAAAGCCAACATGAAAGAGTTTTTTCACTTTATTTGCTTAGAAGTTACTGGGAACCCTTGTGACTTTGCAGACTATTCAATGATATGTAGGATGGATTAACAGTTGCCAAAAACCTTTAGTTCCAGTTATTGCTGCACAAGTGAGTCACATCAGATACTTAGACAAGGGTTTTCATACTTTTGTCATTCACAGATATGTAATATTGGATATATAGGACGCTGCCTGTGTGGAATTTGGTCCTCTGTTGTAAGTGAGAAAAAGTGTCTAACATCGGTTCCTTCAGTGCCCTTAATGCTCACCTTCATGTGTTGCTAGATTCACCCCTTTCTCCCTGTGAACTGAAATATGCAAATATTCATATGCATATGAACGACTGAATGAACCATTCATAAGCTGGACTGGCATTGGCATGGTGGCCATGTATATTCCAGGTATAATTTGTGTTGGTCAGTCTTTTTCACTCTCAGTATTTGGTGCTTGGGCAGCACAGTGGCTCACAACAAGAAGGTCCCGGGTTCAATCCCAGGGCTTGGGTCCTTTCTGTGTGGAGTCCGCATGTCCTCCCCGTGTCTGTGTGGGTGTACTCCGGGTGCTTCTGTTTCCTCCCACAGTCCAAAGACATCAACTAGTGTCTCTAAATTGTCATTGACTTGTGTATGCAAACAACCCAGCCGTGTAACTAAAAACAGCTGCACACCGGTCCCAAGCCCGGATAAATGGGGAGGGATGGAGAAAGAAACGGCAAACTACTTCACTATCCTGCCGAAATACTTCATGGATCACATCGATGAAAGACAGAAATGTGTGGAGATCGATGATCCATCAAGTGACCATTAGTCGGCTGCGACTGTACGGCTAATCCAATCCAATACAATTTGGTGCTTAATAACTGAGCATTTCCTAATAAAGTGGCTTGTAAAAGTATATTGACATATATAATATGCAAAATGTATATTAAAGTTATAATGTTTCAATGTATATTTACAAAAGTCTTTAAAAGTATTTTATTGTTGTATTTTTATTGTTTTTCCATAAGCCATACACCTGTTTGTTTGCATTTATTACCTGTATTTGTACATGTGTTTATTTCATAGGAACTCCTGCTCTTTTCGTGACGTGTAAGTCTAACCTACAGGTTTCCACCAGATTCTAAAACATTGGGATGGGGCAAGTAAGTAATGGCATCAGGTGGTTATAATAATAATAATAATAATAATAATAATAATAATAATAATAATAATAATAATAAGGAACAAAAGCAGCATTCAGCAAAGGCTGGGTCTTTAATGCGCAAAGATGGCCAGATGATGGCCAGTTTGTCAACAAATTTGTAACAAATCATTGAAATATATAAATGAAATGTATCTCAAAGAAAGACTGGAAAGGAATTCCATAGTTCAGTCCTAATTTTCTGATTTAAGTCATTTTATTTTTTTAAAGTTTATTATTAATTAAGGAACAAATATGCAAAACACAAAACACCTTTATTCTCTCACTATGCCAAGCACTATATATATATATATATGCTAAGTCACACACACACACACACACACACACACACACACACACACACACACACACACACACACACACACACACACACACACACAGTGCCCATTTGGTAACAATGTTGTAACTATTGAGCAAGGTAAGGAATTCCAAGTCTGCTAGTAGGACTGCAGTGAACCATAACTAAAGGTCCTAAATCCCTCTAGCTTAATTTATCTCATAATCTCCTCCCCCAGTTGTGGTCCTAAGAGGCTCGGTGGGAGTTAAGAATGGATCATTCTGAGTAAGGCAGAGATTAGTCTCCTTTGAGTCAAACTGAGTGTGGGTACTAACACTAGTGATTTTGAATTTAGGAACATGGGGCAAGGTGTTTTGTACAAAATGGTGAACCTGATTAAAAAAATACTACATCTATATACCATATCTGTGAGTGACAAAATTATTGATCTATTGCTTTAATTATTTTGTGTAAACCCTTGTGCAGCAATAAACATTTGTAGTAACTGTAAAGATTTTGCAGGTTGATAAGCATCGACAAATGTATTAAATCTGCCCACAAAATTCATATTGACATCTTCTACTTTGTATGTAAAAATAAAAAAAATAGGTTTAAATATTTTTTTAAATAATGTTTGGCTTTATATTGACTGGACTGTTATTACAGATTTTTCCTCTATAAGTCTGTTTATTATTATGTTAACCTCATGTACTGTAGATGTGGAAAAAACTTATGTACCTTGCACTGAACACAATTGCCACGCTTAAACATGCCATCTACTGGTCTCTGTTTATTCCCTCAGTACACGTCACTCATTTTTTCACATTGAATTTATATGGTACTTTAGTGTCTGAAGATCAGTCTTCGAAATTACAATAAATGCATTTTCCCACAGTTATACAGTTTTGTGAGTTAGTAAGCAAAAGAATTAAAAAAACAATAAACAATGTCAAAACACACACACATCAGAAGCAGCCACTGATACGACAGAGATATACTTCAACCGACGTGTCGTTCCACCTGTCGTTGGAGACATAATCAAAGGCAATTAAGTCAAGTAATAGTAGTAATAAGTCAACTTGTATTTGGACTATGGGAGGAAACTGGAGAACCTGGAGTAAACCCATGCATGCATGAGAAAGACTTGCAGACTCCACAAAGAAAGGACCCAGACCCAAACCAGGGCATTCTTGCTGTGAAGCGGCGATGCTACTCACAGAGCCACTGTGCCGCCCGAGATGTGAGACGACAACGTTGCTCAATACATTTTATACATTAAATCATTTTACAGTACATTATACCCATTCTCAGTATCTTTATCACGACAACGGTGTGCCAATTGCACATAAAGTTTTTGTATTTGGTTTACTTAGTAATATTAGCAGTGAAGGACACAAGAGACAAAGTTTTATGAGATGCAATATAAATATTCTATTTCAAATCTTCAGTGTGTTTTTACTTTTCAGTTCATCCCAAATGCTCTATAAATATAAACGGACTGTTGAAATTAATTATGCTGATCCTGAATGTTCTACTGGATCCACTGACAGCTTGCTTACTAACAGCTAATTAAGTGAGCTAAGCTCACTTTAAAAATCAAATTAGTATAAAGCCTGTAAATACTTTAAACTCTGTATACCGGGAGTAACAAGCAATTAATCCTGCTAAAATTACTGTATATAACCAGTAAAATTAAAATCTTTATGTGAATCTATTTGTGTAAATTTATTCAACACAGCTTTGATTAAAAGAATAGAGTTCTATTTTATCTAGGTTTTCAAATTAATTTGTTTATTTATTTATTTGGTCTGGTTAAGAGATGGGTTTTGAAACATGACTGCTATTTTCAAAAAATCCATTGGGGGGCGGTATAATGCATCTCAACCTCTTGTTAGTTTCATTGTACTTGTAGTGTGTTTACATTTAGTCATTTAGCATACACGTTATTCAGAATGACTTTCTAACTGTACAGTTAAAGGTGCCAGTACGAAATATAAGACTATAAATTACTACTAGAGACTACTTATACACTAACAATGAAGTTTCTATTTCGATCCTAAAATACTTACAGTAAAGGGGTATGGTATAAAATGATGCAAAAGAGATCACCCTAGGTATTGTCTGAATGCGACTTCTCAGACTTTAGACAGAAAGGTAATTCAACCAATGAGAAGCTAAGACATTGAAACTGAGATCTGGCCTTGTGGACACAACTCCATCTCAGAATAAGGATATACCAAAGGCTCTGGTCATGAGTTGGCATGCAGCCATGAGGTTATGAACCAAATAGTGTAAATAACATGAAGCAAAGTCTTTAGAGTCCTTAACCACCTGGGCAAGAGTTTTAAATTTGATCCTGGCCACAAAAGGAAGTCAGTGGTGAGATCCCAGTACAGAAGAGACATGAGAAAGCTTTGTTAGGTTGTGACTAAGATAGATTGCAGCATTTTGGATGCTTTGTATTGGAGCAATGGAACATGATGGCAGCAATGAGGCCAGGAAATAAATTATTTAAAGACTGGATGAAACTGGTTTTGTTAGCATGGCATTGAGAGGACAGAGGGAGTACAGAGAATTGGAGAGGGTTCTGCGTAGATTATCAGCAGCAGTGTTGGCAGGAAGAACATTACAAATGTAATATGACAGTCAGGGAGTACTGAGTTTTCAATTGAGAAGATAGGTTTGATCTAATTTATTCTGATCATCACTACAGCAGAGCGAGTGGACGTGGTGTTAAAATAACTAAGGTTATATAGTGCAGATCCAAGTTTAAGCTCATTTTCAAACAATTTGCACTGCTACACTGCTGGAAGTAGCAGAGTGATCTCAAAATGAAAATGACATACTGTAAGGTTGGCTTTGGTAGAATTCTTGATGAAGATGACACCTCGGATGTTGCCTGCTTTGTGAAACAGTAGTGATATTAGGCAAAAGACCAAGCCTACCTATTAGAACCAGAAGACTCTTATCCTCATCCTCAGAATCAAGTTTATCAATACAAATTTCTCTTGGACCAGGGAACTGATAGATCATGATGATATGATGTTTGTAATATTTGAGTACAACAAGAGCATGACAAAAAAGGAAAAAGTAAAAATACCAAAGAGGATGGAAGAAATGCAGGTAGAGACATGAGAAAACGTTGGTTCATTGGCTCAATCATGCAGTCCCCCAGCAGAGGTGATAGCAATACTTTACCCAGTCAAACCACAACAACAGTAGGTACTTAGCAAAAATCAAACCAAACAGGAAATTAATATACATATCACAGTCTTTGTACTGCTTACCAATGTCCACCAAGACTGAAATGCACTCTGAATCAAGAGTTGCCCTGATATGCTAAACCTCAGGAAGTAATATCAATGAATGCTTATGAGCCATTAACAGATGCTAGCAATAATTTACCCACTGTGCTTGCTCAGTTAAGTGAAATTAAGTGAAATCTAATTTTAGGGTAAACACAAACATTGTAGCCATAGTAACAATAAAAGTATAAGTTATATCACTAAGTATCTTGTTGTTCTGCAGTAATTGTATAGTAAGCTGTGCAGGTCATATTGCAGATGTACTACAAATGTTCATGATTATTTAAGTATCCAGATATCCAAACACATATTGGAATTGGTTAACAAAATATTGTATTTAACTAAGGCAAGCACAATTTGAAATATATGTCTCATTTAAGGTATTGCGTTTAATTGATTTTATACAGGCGCAATATTCCTTCGCTGCCATTTCCAAAGCGTCCAGAGGGAGGAGGTAATGCTTTAAAACAAAAATGTAAGACGAGACCAACATAACTGTGGTCTATCATTTTTAGAAAACATTTATTAATGAAGACAATCTACGCCAATAATTTAAAAAAGTTTGAATATAATGGTGTGCTCTTTATGAAATTCCAGTACTCATTCATTTAGTATTTCACTGGTACTGGTTTGTCAACGGCGGCTGAATACTTTTGTCTCAAACCCTATGATTAAAATACATTTCAATAAAATGTGCTCTTGAAAATTTGTTCTTGTTTTAGAAAAGACTTGTTTTTTTTTATGCTTTCATTAACTCCAACAGTACAACACCTCCCAAGGTTTCTTCCTTATAATGTTGAGACAGTTTTTTCTTGCCACTGACACTTGGCCTTATAATTTAGAAGATAAACTTAAACAGCAACGCTGATTCAAAACAATGAATATTGTTTCAATATTATTTTTACTGTATTATTTAAAATGATTAATTCTTTTATTAATATTATTTAATACTGTAACCAGCACTACTTTCACAAATACAACAATATACTGTGAATTTCTAATTCATCACACTTGTTATGCTCGTTTGTTTTCCAACTTTAATATTTGTGACTGGAGTAACAGTAGTAATATAAGTAATATCAGTTGCAGAAATAGCAGCGATAATAGTGGTGGAAGCCGTAGCAATGATAATTGTTGTTGTGATAATGAATGATAATTTCATATAAAACTTGATTTTTCCTCCACAGTCTCTTAAATCACTTTTCATTAATCACATACAGTAAATAATAAACATGTGGATTACATAATAATTTACTCAGCTCAATATTCTTTCACTCAGCTCTTCAGTTGACTAACGCCAATAAATCTAAAGGCCTCGCATGACAAAGTTATGTAAAGAATGAGTAGATTCACTGGGTGATCACTGGGTGGTGCATAAGCTCCAACTTCCTATGGATTCTGACTGACAAAGAACATCTAAGAGAATGTGAATGTGTTCAAAACATAGGTTTTTAAAAAAAATGATAACACCAATGACATGAATATCTAGGGAAATGTGCTTTTTAATACTTTTCATTTTATTCGTAAAATGTCATAGTCATTGTATAAAATGTTCGAAATATCATGTTAAATGTTTCTTTTTATCACCAAACTGCTTCACATAGCTGTGACAAAGCCTTTTTTGCCAAAGCATGGTGTAATTTGTAAAGTAAGCATGTAATATAGACAAAAACACAGAAAAAAATAACATGAAGCAGTCATACCTGTTTTTTATTATGAAATGATGTTAATCATCAAATCATTGAATATCAATTGTGGGATTGTGGTAGCCTAGTGGTTAAGGTACACAAAATTTCTTATAAAGAATGATTGCAAGAAGTCACTCTAGATAAAGAGTATCGGCCGAATGATGTAAAAGCAAGCGGCTGTAAAATGGTGATTACTTCAGTGGGAAAGGATATTCATTTTATTCGACCTATTCATAGCAGCATTCTGCTGATTAAACAGAGACATGTCTATCACCACTGAGTCAGGCTAGAGAGGCATTATTGTTGATTTTGTGCAGCCCTTTCATAATAAGTTGAGCAGATCAGATTATAATAAGCATGGGTCTGGTTTTAAATGACCAAAAACACCGAATTACCGTAGAGGATTTTTTGTTATTAAACTGTTTGTTATTAAATTTAAAGGACTACTTGGGAATAAAGATTGTGCACTTGTGGGGGACAAAGAAAAGGCAAGCTTTCATTTACATATGCCATCAGTTATTGTTGAGAGAAATGTTTCCTTTTTCTATACGTATATTTGTACACTGTATTGTATACTGTATGTATTGTAATACAAATAACGAACGCTAAACCTTTCTTATGACTGACTTTTGATTGCTAGCAATATGAATTGTTTTCTCATTCAGATATTTACATTGGTTTTAATATGGTTTATGGGTATATTAACATGGTGAAAATGCCAACCCATGAAATACTAGCAGATGATCCAATAATTCTATATGTCCTTATCCAATATAAATGTGTATTCCAGTGCTGTTGGTACTCATATACGTGACTTTGTGATGCTGAATGGAGGTTTCAGGGGTATAGTAATTGGACAGTATGCAGGAAGATGTGAGCTGGAGCTGTTTGTGTGTGTTCTATTCCTTTGAGCTGGACAGAATGGTGATGTTACCATGGAGCAGTGAATACTTATGATGACTCTCAGAGCTGGCAAAGTCTAATGGGTCCACATGGGTCCTCATGCAAATCTTGCCATGCCTGATATTTTATTCCATTGTCTATGCTTTTCGCAGCCATCTCCGTTTTAAATCCACATATCTGCTTTGCTATTTTATTCAAGTTTTTGTTTGTTCCTTTATAGGAAACTTATGTTTTTATTTATATGTTGGTCAGTTTATTCACATAGTTTTGTATCTTCCTGTATTACATTAGTACTTAACGATATTTGGATACTCCTTCTAATGAATGAGTTCTGTTGTTTCGGCTACATTCACAGCTAACAGGTTCATAATATGAAGCTCACAGGCATTGGATGTCCATAGATAAATGATGGTAGTTCAATTGTGCTGAAAACCTATGTTGCTCCTAATATGACACATTCTTAGGTTTCCACCTTACCAGCAAGTCAGGTAATCATCTTTCTGCCCTCCTAAAATAAAAGCCATAAAGAAATGACCTGCCACTTTTGTTATAGGAAAAGTGGCTTGCATTGAGTCATGACTTCATCAAACACATTTTACTGCTTTATTGTTGCTCTTTTATACTTCTGCCAGGGGATGGGCTTTGCATAGACAGAAATTCAATACTGGAAAGGGCATCAGCCCAGTGCAATGTACTGTATTTGTTCCACGTGACCTTCAGTTTGCCTAGATGGCATCACAGGCTGCAAGGCAGGGACATCACTACTGTATATAGGGAACCAATCCATCCTAGTGTTTGATACATTCTAGTTATTATGGTCCGTATTAAATCAAAGAAAATCTATGAATCTATGATATTTCCTCTCACTTTTGTCTGGGAGAAACCGTATAAGTTTTAATTAAATTTTAATTGGCTGTTCCTATTGTGTGCACATATACCAAACAAAAGCCATTTCCAGGGAGGTGATGAGTAGGTTTAGTGAATTGAAACCTGCTCAAATGCCCTTGCAATTTTTTTTCCCAAAGTTTATGTTTTTTTTCCAAATAAACATCTAAGTTATGTTTTTTTTAAGTGAGTGGGTACATTAATTCTAAAGGGAAAATCATCTAAGACAAAAAATGTCAAACTAGACTTATAATTATAGCCTGTGGAAGCATGTCTCATTAGAAGTCAAAATGTACAGCACTGTTCAAAAGATTTGGGCAAAATGAGAGAAAATATGTATCACTTAACATTTTAAAATATTTTTGCAAATGCAAATGCAAATGTACAAGTTAAGCAAAGTTTAATATTTTAAAAATAAATAGTATTGTAATTTAATTAAATGAAATCATTTTTTACAGTTTGTATTTAAATACTTCCCCTTAAAACTTTAGCTGGTAGGTTTTTCCAAATATGTTCTTGGTGTAACATGTAACATACTTATTTTGTTTGTTTTATCATGTTACTGGTTGCACATTTGCAAAGTATTCAACTGAAAATAAGTCTTGTACTGAATATGAACATTTATTCATGTACATATTTCAATTGAAAATTTTTTTTTTTCTATTATATTTCATTTCCTATAATACTCTACGGCACGAGACAAACAAAAAACAAAGATTTCATTTATATATATTATTGTATAATATATTATATTTAATAATGAAATGAGTATGTGATATACTGTATAGTAATATTATTATAGAATCAATTATTTAAGATTAAATAAATGCAGTATACCTATATGAAGGTAAACTCAGTGTGATATGTTTCTTAAAGGTGTACCTGCGCACACCTTAATTGCGCTAATCATTATCTCATAAGGACCATCTGTCCTCTTGTGGCGATGCAGATGGGTCTAGTTAACTCAGTCCAATAATAATCACCCTTTAAAAGAGGCTGAGCCGCTGAGGGAATCGCACAGACTCAGAGCAATCTGTGGTAGTCTTTACATTTTTATTCCTTTGTTGTCTGGATAAAGTAGAAAATGTAAAAAGAAATCCTTTTGGGCAAAGTCTGACGCATACTGTGGTATTAAGTTGTGTTTGACCTGTTGTGTGTTATGGTTAAAATGTTGCATTGTATTTACGGAATGAAACAGAAACCATGTCTGTTATAGATCTTAGTAATCTTTGTTCATAGACCAATGAATTCCTTCGATCTTGCTCAAAGCTATTTTACTTTTGATTTTATTACAAAAACGAGTTTGGCTTTTATGGATAGTTCACATCCTGTTTTGTTTTAGTACTGATTTCAACAAATGTGTAGCTGGGTGGGCTAGCTTTCCTTACAAACAGTGTCTGACACCATGTTTTTTTGACACCTCACAACCTTTTTTCTGCTATGTTTAGTTTACATTCAGTTTGAATTGTATAATTGTACAATGTACATACTTATGCTTTATATTTATACTCTTTTTTTCACATGTTAATGGTGCTTCATCCAGGTCAGGTTTGCAGGGTGCTCCAGTGTCTATCCCCGGAGAACACAGTGCAAGTATAAGCATGTCTTAGATGGAACACCAGTCCATTTCAACGTTGGGTAGTCCCTCGACCAGCCTCACCTTCCATAGACAATGCCAAACATTGCCCAGTGCACAGTTTTGATTAAGAAACCTTCCACACTTACATAATGTTCAATGTTTATAAACATACCACTAAAGATCACCAAAGGTTTTTCACCATTAGATCCACTTTAGGGTTGTGGGGTGCCAGGCAGCGACTAACTTTACACAGAGCACCAGTTAATCGTTCACTCAGACTCTTTAGAGACTCCAACTCGCATAACACATGTCTCTGGAATATAGGATGAAACCCACACTGACACAAGGAAAAACCTGCAAACTCCACACAAGCAGCAGCCAAGCCGGGACTGGAGAGTGCTAAAGTGATAGTACTAACCACTGCTCCAAAAAGTGCTGCTCTAAAACTGATCATAAAATAGAATTGATATATTAAAGTAAGAATAGAAGCTAACAAATCCACAATAAAAAAATCCATTTACATTTAACCTCCACCTCTGTGTGGAATGTTGGCTTGGTGGGTAGCACTGTTGCCTCACATTGTGTTTTTTTTCCCTGCTGTTAATTGTTTCTGAGAAAGTTTACAGGTGACCAGCTTATCGTGTCTATAGTGTGTTTGTTTATTAGCCGTTAGCAGATCTCCTGATTCCATTTAATTTTGGTTTAATTGAACTCTTTTAGTGTTGTTTCCCACGTTGTGTTTATTAGCCGTTAACAAATAACCAAATTATATTTCATTTTGGTTTTATCTTCTCTATAGTCTAATTTCATAACTTTTTGCAGCACTTTGTTTTAGCAGGAAACTTTTACGGTGACTATTACTAATTTTCCATCGGCTCTTTAATCACCACTGTTGGACACCGGCTGAAGTGTACATTTTACATTTACATTTACATTTACATTTACGGCATTTAGCAGATACCCTTATCCAGAGCGACTTACAACTGATACAGTCTTATAATTCAAGCAATTGTGGGTTAAGGGCCTTGCAATTGGACCAGCTTGGCAGAGGTGGGATTTGAACCCAGGACCATCCAGAGTCCAGTAGCTTAATCAAATTTGAGAGAAAAAGGTCATGGGTTCAATCCCCAGGTGGGGTGGTCTGGGTGCTTTCTGCCTGGAGTTTGCATGTCTGTGTGGGTGTACTCTGTGTCCTCCGGGTTCTCTGGCTTCCTCCCACAGTCCAAAGATGTGTGTTAGTGTAATTGGTGTCTCTAAAGTGCCCTGGGCTCCTATAATACCCAAAAAGGTATTTGGATCCCAAAGAGGACATTTAAGCTTTGTTGTTGTTGTTGTTGTTGTTGTTGTTGTTGTTATGACTTTCTTTGTAATATGAGTTATCCCTACTATTTCCTACTGTTTCCATTAAGTAACCTCTTCCCATTAGTTAAACAACTGTGTGAATTGTGTTGCAATGTATGAACAATAATTCACTTTAATTCCAGTATGTAGCAATACGTTGCTTGGTATTGGACTAAGTTATTGAACATACTGCAGTTTAGACCGTGCTCATACACTTCAATAGGGGGATGGGACTTTGTTCATGTTGCTTTGCATGTTGGTTTGCTTTCACATGAAGAGCGAGAGAAGCAGCAGATGGGCACAGAGCGTCCTTGTCTCATATGCCACATGGCCATGCCCTTACTCAGCCCATGCAAATCTATTTGAATAGAAAAAAAACGAAAATTAGGACTTTTATTCTTTTCGGCTGCTGACATTTTAAGGTCTTAGCATTTATTGTTGGGTCTACTCATAGCATTGTACCATAAGTATATGCTTTAATCCTTGATGGCTGGGTATATGTTGACTGTATTTGTATGATTTTGATGCTTTTTGCATACTGTTTTGTATTTGAATGCTGTTGATTTGAAACTATAATTGATTTTTAGGAGTTGGACCTGATCTTAACTTAAACTTACCATACATAGACATACCATATCAACGCAATGGACCTAAAGACATGTATAGTCGTGGCTTAAAAATTTGAGAATGACACAAATTAAATTTCGCACAATTAAAAAAGAAGCAAGTCATCAAAAGAGCAAATGAAAAGTCAAAAAAAGTTGTTCGATTACTCAAATGAGATTCCCTCAAATTCTTTCTTTCTGCAATTGAGTAACAAGTGACATATCCATGGGGGTGAACAAAAGCATGTCAAACTGGACAAGAGTGCCACATATTGAATGTTCAGCAGGGTGTATGGTCACCCAAGACTGCTAAAACACACCGACAGTGATGGGACATGAACATATTTATTTTATATCCCCTAATTTTTGTGAGCAGTATTCACCTCAGTATGCTGGATATCAGCTTGAATCTTAGCAATCAGTCATTCTTGTCTATTAAGTCGTTGGAGTTGATCACAGTTTCTGGGTTTTTGTTTTTCCACTTTCTTTTTCATGCGGGACAACATGTTCTTCATGGGGAGTTTCCTGGCCATGGACCCAAAATTGGAAATGCTGGCATTGATAATCACAATCAATCAAAGCAATTGCTCCAGGATCACTGGCAAGCAAATTATGAGAAGCAACCCCACAGATGAATGGTCTCCACTTTGCTGTAAATTGAACCACTCTTTAATTGAAAAAAATCAATAAATGGTTGATCTGGCCCTTGCTTGTGAAACCATGCTATCCTATTAAAGCTACCAGTCTGCTCTTATAATCAGCGTAACAGAGCAATATCAGCTGTCTTGTCCTCATTAACCTTTACTCCTGAGTTAACAAGTTCATCACCGAAATGATGTTAGCAGGCCATTTTGTAGGCCATTCTAGCAGGCCATTCTGAAATGCAGTGGCTTGAATGCAGTAAATGTTAGTGGCAGGAAATGACTTTTTATATTTTATCCATAAAAACTGATCCTCTCACTCTCAAAACTTTTGACCATGACTGCACACACTCACATACACACACACACACGCAAACTCAAACACACTAATCCAAACGGACAAATAACCAATATGACCCAGAAAGACACATAACAAAGTATTTTAATGGCATGCAATAAATGTATCAACTGCAATGTCACAACTGCCCTGGTAACAATCAAAACAAACATGATATCATTTTATATCTTATATATTTAACTTAATGCCAAACACAAATCAGACTACAGCTCAAAGCCAGAAATTATGACCGAAATTAACCATGTCTTCTAAAATGACAACATTTTGTACATTGTCATACATTTTTTAATACGTTGAATAAAAATGGGGAAATGCCTCAAACTAATTTTATTCAAGCATCAATATATATAATACTTACTCCATCCCAACTTTTTATCTTTTTTTAAAATATATTATATAACTTTGTTCTGTGTAAGGGCATGTTTGTTCAGATATTTGGCAGAAATGTACGAGCCCTTTCTCTTTCAAATCACACAGTGGGGATTTGCTTAGGATGCAAATCTTAACAAAACCATATGACTAGAGTAATGCAGCAGGAAGCATTACACAGACATTGCCTGGACTATATTTGAATGTTAACAAGTGAGAGGGAGACACACCTGACTTACCTGCAATTTGGAGGAGGGGAATAGCACTGGGATGTCTTCTGTGTCCTACAAACTTTTCAGTTTGGCAAGTAGGAAAGCTTTGCAATGCTAATACTTTTTTTTAAACTCTGGGTGTCAAACGTACCTTAAAGTGCAGTTGACTAGGAAATTTTTAAGGTGCACGATTTGTAAATCCAAATACCTAAAACTCATTAGATGTTTTTGTTAGGCTAATATGAGATGTATTTTAATAGCAGCTGTTTGATACTAATTACACAACAGACTCTGTGGCTACTTCTGACGAGACAAATCCTGTTTATGAAACTAATAACAGAGTTATAGTGGGGAGTCTACCACAACAGGTCTCTCTACCCTTTGAAGTGTGTGTGCCTGTATGTGTCTGTGTGTGTGTGTGTTTGAGCATATCGCTGTGTACATTTACTCCACTTTTTCTGTGCCTCAGGATAACCATTGTGTCTCGTCCATAGATGAATAGGCCCTAAGCCCTGTGCAGTCAGCAGCTGCTTCCTTTGAACACAGAGACAAAAAGACCCTAAATCTGCAGGGCTCTTTCATCTATGCATTTGATACTTGTCTTTGCACTTTGCTCCCATTTTGATAAGTTCTACTGCACAAAGCTGTATGCCATTCACTATTGATTTGTGTTTGATTCAGGAACATCTGCTATAAGCACAAAACATAAACACATAAAGCACACAAAATTGCAGTACGAAATCACACCATTAACATTTTACACTGATTATATAACATGCTTGCGGCCACATCGCCTTGAGAATGCCTGATCTCATCAGATCTTGAAGGCTTGGTCTCATACACTGATATATATTAATCATACCATTAACATCGAAAACTGATATATACCAGTCAAACCATTAACATTGAAAACTGATATAAACCAGTCACACCATTAACATTGAAAACTGATATAAACCAGTCACACTATTTACATTGAACACTGATATGTACCAGTCAAACCATTAACATATTACACTGATATGTACCAGTCACACCAGTATCATCATACACTGATATATACCAGTCAAACCATTAACATCTTACACTGATATATACCAGTCACACCATTAACATCTTAGACTGATATATACCAGTCACACCATTTACATCTTAGACTGATATATACCAGTCACACCATTAACATCTTAGACTGATATATACCAGTCACACCATTAACATCTT
>JAUZST010018572.1:0-33281 GCA_034779995.1 Parotocinclus haroldoi
TAGGTCTAGCGATAACAATCATAAGAAGCGCTTAGAAACTAGGTATGGACCAAGTGACTTAGCAGGGAGGTAGTGACAGGGGAGCGTATAAATAGGGTGGAGCGAAATTAAAAACCAGGTGAATCAAATGCGGTGTAATCAGAACTGAGGTGACGATGCGCGTGCGATGGGACGGGTTTGGTCGCTGGAACCGCCAGAGGGTGTGACAGATGAACTATAAAAACTTAGGCGTTACATTTGATTCAGATCTCTCCCTCGACGTTCACATTAACAACATCAACATTTATCTGAGTGAACTCTTACAATCTTACAATCCAGCTCAACTACTTCGCTCACAGGGTGCAGGACTTCTTTCAGTACCCAAAACTAAAAAAGTCACTGCAGGGGAAAAAACTTTCTCATATTTGGCCCCCAGCTATGGAATAAAATTCCCACTTTTTAGAGATCCAGACACCCTCCAAATCTTTAAGTCTAGGCTAAAGACTGGATGTTTTTTCGGCTCGGCGCTGCTCTGATGGTCTCCAACAGCGGAGGCAGGTCCCACCAGAGTGCAGGAACTCCCTCCATCGTTGGACATTAGTAGACGATGTGCCTCCAAGTACCTCCCACTAAGGACTCATTTTATGATCTATTTTGTTTTATAATGTCGTTTATTTTCAAAATTTTCTATTACTAATTTACATTTTATTAATAATTGGTTATTCATTTTAACCTAATTTTGCTATAATTTAATATACTTTTAGTATTTATTTAACATCTAGGCCACCCATGGAGGATGGGAGCCTTGGTCCTCCCAAGGTTTCTTCCTACCATTTTAGGGAGTTTTTCCTTTCCACTGTCGTCCTAGGCTTGCTCAACTTGGGATTCGCCTTTTAAGATAATGTATTACTGTAAAGCTGCTTTGAGACAATGTTACGTTGTAAAAAGTGGTACATAAATAAAATTGAATTGAATTGAATTCCTCTGCCATCCTAGACCAAGAATTGATCAGTACTTCTACCAAGGTCACCCTGACAGTCCCGGCATAATGGCACTTGTTTATTGTTTGTGTCCCTGTCCTGAAAGCCATCAAGTCTCTGACTCATAACAATCTTCTTATTTACTGTATTTACAGGATGGCACAGTGGTGCAGTTGTTTGCACTGCCCCCTGACAGCTCCGAGATCCTTGATTAAGTCCAAACCCTGGGCTCTCCCTGTGTGGAGTTTGCATGCTTTCCCCTTGTCTGCGTGAGTTTTCTCCGGGTACTCCAATTTCCACCCACAGTCTAAAGACATGCGGGTTCAGTTAATTGCTGTCTAGGGTTGTTGTACCAACCCTCTCACAACCCTATTTAGGATAAATGGATAAGATTGTATTTAAACACTAAAATAGCAGGTCTGGAAAAGTGATCAGCAGCCTGATTAAGTACTTAAATAACAGCGCTATCTTTTGCTTCAAGTACAGCCAGCAAGCTGTTCCTAACAGCTTTGCACACATATATTGGGGAAAATTTGACCATTCTCCCTTGAAAAACTATTCATGTTCAGGCAGATTTTGTGGTTACAATGGTGTCTTGAAGTCCATGCACAGTTTACAGTTTTAGTTCAATTCCATTGAAGTTGGGATGTTGTGTAAAACATAAATAAAAACAGAATGCAATGATTTGCAAATCCTTTTCAACCCATACTCACTTAAATATACTACAAATACATGCTATTTAATGTTCAATCAGATAAACTTTATTGTTTTTTTATTCACTCATTTTGAATTTGATGCTTGCAACACATTTCAAAATAGTTGGGATGGGGCATGTTTACCACTGTGTTATATCACCATCCATTTTAACAACACTTAATAAGCATTTGGGAATTAAGGACACATTGTTAAAGCTTTGTAGGTGGAATTTTTCCCATTCTTGTTTGATGTACAACTTCAGATGCTCAACTGCACAGGGATCGAAGATCACAGCATTAAATGTTGGTTTTCAGACTTTCCGCTTGCAGAGATTTCTTCAGATTCTCTAAAGATATCATGGGCTGTAAATGATAAAATCTCTAAATTCCTTGCAGTTGCATGATGAGATACATTGTTCTTAAACTGTTGGACTTTTTTGCCCATGCAGTTGTTCACAAAATAGTAAACCTCCTCCCATCCTTGCTTGTGTATGAATGAACCTTTTCGGGATTCTCCTTTTATACCCAGTCATGTCACTCACTTGTTTCCAGTTAAGCTGTTCACCTGTGGAATGTTCCAAAAAGGTGTTTTTGAGCATTCCTAAACTGTCTTTTGTTGCCCCTGTCCCAACTCTTTCGTACTGTGTTGCAGGCATCAAGTTCCAAATGAATATTCCAAGTGAATATTTGCAAAAAACAATAAAGGTTATCTGTTTGAACATGAAATATCTTGTCTTTGTAGTGTATTAAATTGAATATGGGTGGAAAAGGATTTGTCATCGTAAAAAGTCATCTTATTTTGTTTTTTATTTTACACAACATACCAACTTAATTGGGGTTGTAGGTCAGGATTCTGACTTGCCTGCTGAAGAGCAGCGATGTTGCTTTTAAAAGGGTAGTAATGTTGTTCTGTTAACCACGGTTACCTCCAAGAAAAAATAACAGAGGGCAGGTGTAAGAGCATCCAAACACACAAGGACAGAAAAGAAGTTACTTCTGCCGTAGACTGGGGTGAGGTTATTTTCTCTGATGAGGCCCCCTTCAGACTGTTTGGGGCATCTGTGAAAATAATTGCCTGGAGAAAAAGAGGTAAGCACAACCTGTCCTCTGACCAACAGTGAAGCATCTTCAGGCCATTCATGTGTGGGGTTCGCACAGGTGAGTGGATTCGCACAGAAATGTGCCACAAAAATACTTCCACGAATAAAGAATGGTATCAAAACAACCAATCCAAGAGCAATTTCTTAAAACCATCCAGGAGAGATTTAGAGATGAACAATGCCTTTTCCACTAAAAGCAGGGAGGGAACGTAGGGAATGGTTATAATTGTACTTCATTACACCACATAAACATTTGAAAAACAGTTCTAAAATCTTGAAATTTTTTGCAATTCTCAAACTTTTGGCCATGACCGCACTATACAGGTTTCTGGTGATGCAGTGGTTATGGTTAAGGTAATGATCTGTGGTGGCCCAGAACTCCAGCGTTCGAATCCTGTGACTGCTAAGCTGCCACAGAGGCACACTTTGCAAGGATCCTAAACCCTAGTTGCTTGAATTGTACAATCGTATTAGTAGTAACTCTGGATAAGGTCAATTTGTTTCTCATACCACCTAAATCATCTTACAGATTAAAACTTTTCTAAACTGAATTAGTTGATGTATTGACATATTACATGAAGGTAGTATATTCATTGGAATGTAATCTGCTCAGTGCTGCAGTATACCCCAGGAAGTCAATTTTAGTAGCTTAGCGATCTTCAGTTCCTAGATTGTTAGAAAAAAAAAAAAAAACTTTTTATTTAATTACTTAAAGCCATAGGGTACATCCATCATCTGCCGCTTAATCCACACGGGGTCAAGGCCAGCCGGTGCCCACCCGGCAACTCTGCGTGCAAGGGCAAGAACAACCCTAGATGTGGTGCTAGTCTATCGTAGGGCACACAGTCACACACTAAGGGCTGCTTTAGAGACACCAATTAACCTAACACACATGTCTTTAGACTGTGGGAGTATAAGTTATAAGAATAAGTTATCTGATTGACTTTGAACGAGGCATCACCAACAGTGCTAGACTATCCAGAGGCAGTATTTCAAAAATGATTGAGGAAAAAGTGATCCTGTGTGCGATGAAAGGGTTTAGAGGAGAAGATCAAGAATGGCTCTGACAACCAGGTGGTACACACTCCAGCAGACTGCAACCAAAAAACGAAGCTGGTGTTCCAGCTAACATGTCCAAATGAACAACTCATCATTGCTTAACAGGGGTGGGCAATAAAAACATGTGAAACATTTTTTAAAAAAACATTTAATAACCATTAAATGCTTTGTCTACGGGAACTAGAAAAGCAGTGGCCAAAAGAGCACAAAAATCGGGTCACTGAGCAATTTAATTGAATGAATTCAGATTTCTGCTGCAGCATGCTGATGGGAGGGTCAGAACTTGGCGCATAAACACATCCTGTCAGAAGTCAGTTCTTCATGCTGGTGAAGTTGGAGTAATGGTGTGGGGGATGTTTCCTTGTCGTACTCTGTGTGCACATAGTTAAAAAAAAACACAAATACTACAGGGTGAATCTTCAATTACGGGGACCTTTATGTCTATGTTAGAAATTCATGTCAGAGATAATTTATTACCAAATAAATAGCTATTAAATATATTATTTATTGCATCACCTCAGGAAAAACTTTTGGCAGCTACTTTGTCAACCTAGACTGCAAAAATTCTCTACTCAAATAAAATGATTTTTAAAAATAGGCAACTCATTAATCACAATGTGTGTTTTTATGTATGAATGTAATACTTTTGTTCATACCTATACAACTTCTGCATATTTTGACATTACATTTTCACATTTACATTTTAATATGTATTGCATCTTATCCCATATTAGCTGTAGACTTGCATTAACAAATCTGAGACCTAACAGTTTTTTTTTCTGAAAAAAATTTAAATTGTCATTACGGCAACATGTCATTAACAGCATAACAATTATTGATTATTTATAAATTATTGAATATATATTTTAATTCAATATAATTCGTTGTAGCACCAGTCTTTATTTATTTATTTTACAATAAATAAAACAAAATTATTACAAATTTCACAGGTCTACATCAATTTTGCTGACTAATGTGATCTTTCTGTATTTTAGTGTGCTGAATCCAAAAATCACATCCATTTCCTCCAGCTGTGTCAGTTTTTTTCCCCAAAATTCTGTCTGCTCATTAACTCGTACAACAATAACATAACATTATTGCTTATCTATGCTGAATATGCAAAAAGTTAATTATTGCACAGAAAAATAAGCTAAAAGAAATGCTGAATACATAATCTGTATAACTAATAGAAAGACTGCTTATTAAACAGTCTAAAACCACCCATGTCTGCATTTTATTGCTATATAAGCAGTGTAAAAACAGACAGCAGCATTCAAGAGGTCGAGAAGTTGCAGCAAATTTAACTCCATGAATGTCAGTATGTACTGTGACATACTGAAGCAGAGCATGATCCCCTCCCTTCAGAAACTGGGCTGCAGAGTAATATTCCAACATGACAATGTTGAAGAACTGAAATTTTGAGTAAAGCACTGGACTGGCCAAGCATGTCGCCAAACCTAAACCCTACTGAGGATCTGTTGAGGAGCTCGATATCTCTAACATCCACCAGCTCTGTGATGTCATCATGAAAATGTGGAAGAGGATTCCAGTGGTGACTTGTGAAGCTCTACTAAACTCCATGCCCAAGAGAGTTAAGGCAGTGCTGGAAAATATTGGTGGCCACACAAAATATTGACACTTTGGGCACAATTTGGCCATTTTCAATTTGATGGAAAATAAAGTTTCTAATCAAAGACAGAAAAAAAATAATGCTAAGTCTGCTTTTTCGGAGAGGATTACAGACTTTCTTGGTTTCTTGGTATAAAACGTTTAGTTAAAAATTTGTTGATTGCCTTTCAAAGACTGGGAGCAAATATGAGTATCAAACTGCATTTTCATGATAGCCAGCGGAAATACCCTCTAATTTTCGAGCAATGAGTGAAGAAGAACACTTCCAACCAAAGATCTCAATCCCAAAGTAACATAAATATCAAGGCAGATGGAACACAAACATGATGGCAAAAAACTGCTGTTGTTTACAGTGTGACATTGCAGAGCAATAGTTTTTGCATTAAACATTGGGTAAAATCAGCTAACATAATAATATCAGCAGAAAACTTGTTTTTTCAAAATGTAGACCAGCGTTATATTTTTTTCAATTTAAGATGGAAAAGGTGGGCCCCAACTGAGGAATCGTTGACAAAGCAATCGATAGATACAAGTAAATATTACAAACTGCACAATGCCTGTTAATGTGTCCTTATGACAGGTTGTTTTGATAGGTGTGATTGTCTGCTCTTATAAGCTATTTTTGAATTACAGTTTGTGTTGGGGGATTATCAAACTTATTGGGGTCTGGAAGGCTTGTTAAGTCCAACAAATGACTGGTGGCTATTATTGTCCAGATGGAGTGAGACTGCTTTCTTGTTTTGGAATCAGTAGTTGAGTAGGTGTGTAGGGTCTGGCATATTGTTGACTCTGGTTATATTGGTCAGTTTCCATCCGCTTTTCCTGGTGAGAGTAGTGGCTGGTACTGTGTGAACAGTTTTGCTTATAGGTACCCTATCACTATCATTTTCAATATTATTTTCCCTGGCAAGCTACCAAATACCAGTGTTCTGCACTGAGGTCGGTTTTCGAACCTATAAAATGCTGCTCAATATCCCACATTGTGCTTTTAGACTAATTAATAACAAACCTCAATCACTTTGCACTTTACATTCCATGGTTTGTCCCTTGTGTGGGCAGTTCCTATACCCAGTAGAGGTGGGCGGATCGATCCAAATATCGATAATATCGATACCAACGCCGGTATTGACATTGAGCAATACTTATGTAAAAAGATCGAACTCAAGCTTTTTTCTCTCCCGTACGCACTGGCTGCTGTGCCCACGGATTCGTCAAAATCTACTCTCTGTGTGTAAGAGTAGCACTGCACTGTCACACAGCACCCAACCCCCTTCTCTTTTTTTGTTGTTGCACCGGCACGTGGCTCAGTGGCACCAGCCAATCAGCCATGCAGGTAGGCACAGCCTGGCCCACCCACTCAGCTCTCTCCTTGAGTCGACACATCACAGTACAGATAGAGACACCAGCGGAGTATTGAAATGTCTGGGAGGAAGAGAAGCGCCGTTTGGCTTTATTATATTGCATAAATGAAACTACTAACCTCAGAAGATTGTTTTAATTAGCTTTAAGTTAGATTTACACTCTTTATTTAATAAAAAAACGTATTGTTCGACTTGAAAAACAATAAGTTTGAAACTGTTTACAGTATTTGTTGTGGTGTGTTAATTTTTCTGTATTGTGGTTTGTCAGCCCTCTACCTCAGGAGATTTCATTTTAAGTCGTGTTGAGTGATATTTTTACACTCTATTTATTTAAGAAAAACAGAATTGCACCAAAAGAAATACAATTCCAATTTTTATTGTTTTTCCTAAGAACAATTCTATTAATGATTGTATTGTGGTTTCTCCTTTTCTACCTCAAAAAATATTTATTTTCCCAATGTTAATGCAAGCTTTTTTTTCTAAGCAAAAATGTTGATTGCGATAATAAAGTGTTTTGTTGTACAGTGTTTGGTGAAACGCTATCCTAGGTCTTTTGGATCCTTTCCATCTATGATGCTTAAATATTCAAAAGAATCGGTATCGATACTGGCCCTGCATTTACTTGATATCGGATCGATATCAAAATTCCCGGTATCGCCCACCTCTCATGCCCAGCCCCAGAGGAACGACGTAATGTCCCGGAAGTGACAACATAAATCTTTTCCAGCTCGAAACCGGCAAGATGGCAGCGGACACGCAGGTTCGTGTGCACTTCGTGGCATGAATAGCGCTTTGCTGTTGAATGTTATTTTCCGGCTTGTTGCTGTAATGTTAAAACGCACTTATTTCGACACAGTCAAGTCGACATAGTAACTGTGTGCTTTGGAGAACGTTAGCATTAATCTGATAGATACTTAATAAGTGCATTTAAGCACCGGCGTGAACAAGCTGTACAAACACGCACAGCAATGACTGGCTAAGCTAAGCTAGCGTCCAAATGATACCTAGAGTTACATTATATTAACATGCAAGTAAGAAGCATGTCTGGTAATAATACGGTCAATGCACCCTTTAAATAATACCAGTTTTAACTTCAACCCTGAACTGATGCATAATCAGCGGGAATACCACAACTAGTGTTTCTTTAATAAACATAAATCTCTTTTGCTACCAAACTTTAGCTAACACGTGTATGTAGTGACAAAGCTTTTAGTTGTACAGAGATCTTTTCCAAGGTTGTGTTTTTCTATTTCTTACATATTTGTGTCGATTCTAGCTCTAGAATTGACATTTCTAGAAAAGCATGAATCATTTAGCAGAGCCAGTATCGAGAGCGACTTCCAATTGGTCCAGTCCTAAAACATACCTGGGCAGAATGAATACATAACGGTGTTCCCTGTGTAATTATGCATATTGTCCATATAACAATGGTCAAACTATGAGCCTGAGTAATAATGAAGACTGAGAGCAGCTGTCTCGACCCCGATCATGTTTACCTCAGCTCCATTATGAAACCTGTGTGTTTCTCATGGCAGGTTTCGGAGACGCTGAAAAAGTTTGCTGCAAAAGTGACTACATCAAGTGTTAATGAACGAATTGAAATTTTAGAAGAGCTGAAAGAATGCATCCGTGGAAAAAGTAAGTTCTTGCTCATTCAGTGCATGCCTGTATTGTGTTGCCATTTTAAGTTCTGTTCCTATTGGAAAGGGTTTACGCTGTAATGTAGGTACTGTAACAGTGTATCTCAGGTATTGTAGCCTGATAATAGTCAACAGCTGTAGTAATACCCATATGACAGGTCAAAGTGATACGTTTTTTTAAGGAAGATAAAGATTTTTATTTAGAGAATTCCGCTATAGCTTGAAGATGAAGTGTTGAACAAGTAATTCTAATCATTTTATTATACTACGTTTGTCTAGTTATCAGTGTAAATGGCATGTATTGAACTGCCGTGGAGAAGCATTTGCATACATGTTATTGAGGTTCCCATTCTTCAGATTGCACACCATTAGCTTGCAGCAGAAGTCTGGCCTTGAGTTTCTTAGACCTCATAAGGAGGTTCTAACTGTCAGTCTTTCAGGGTGAAAGGCATGCATGTTCACATATCACCATGCAGGTACCTTGTCTACTGTCTCGTCTTCTCACAAACATTGGTACTTCTCTGGATATGAAATCCGTGCCGAGGTGTCAACAGTGCCAACTAGTATACAAACAATGCCTCCACTTGTCTAAATTCTCCACTGCTCAAATAACAATTTTTTGTTAAATGTGCACCATTCAACATTGTTGAAAAATTATTAATTCATATTGTTTATGTACGAGTGTCACTGTGTCTATCTATAATATTGCAACATTGACCCTGACAAATAAAGTAGGAAATTAAAAAGAACCAAAACTCAGTCAATAGTTGCTTTGTTGCTTTGTCTCTGGAGTAGTTGACACTTATTCTTACTTTCTTTTAGATTTGCCAGAACCAGCCATCAAAGGACTATGCAAGCTCTTTTATCTCACTCTCCACAGATACAAGTGAGGATTTTTTTCTTTTGATAAAACTGGAAGCACATTTATGAGGGAACAACTTATTAAAGTGATATTATATTGGCTGTGTTGCAGGGATGGACACTGTCGGCGTGCCGTACTCTCAATTATTGACCAGTTAGCTCAGTCCCAACCAGATGCTGTTGCTGCCAGTTTGCCTCCTGGCCTGCTCAGCTGTGGAGTTGTCAGTAAGGGTGTCATGCCTGGGTATTACAACATTTCTTTGCATACTTGCCTTTAACAGTGTATAGATATACATTGCTGTCCACAATTATTGGCAGCACCGATGAAGATGAGCATAAAAGAAAATATGAAATTCAGCTTTTGGTCGGTTAATCTCATACTGAAAACCTTTAAGTGTATTTAGTCGGGGTAAAATATTTTTTGCAAGTAATTATTAACAAACCACATTCAAAACATGTCTTGATGACCACAGAAATTTCTGCCATGGCCACCTTATTATTATTTCTGAATGATCAACTTTTTTCTTAAACTTATAACAGTTTTTACTCATCTTTGCCAGGGCATGCCAGTATTTGTGGAAGGGATGGTAAAATACATTGCTAATTGTTACCTCCACCTATTGGTTAAATATACTGTCAAAATCATTTTACATCATTACTTGCGTTCAGCATGTCAATCATAATCCTGTGAATATAAACAAATGTAGTTTTCCACTAATTATCTTATTATGCAGAAAGAGCACAGCATCAGCTGCATGGTGTGCCCTGCCGTGGACTTGCCTAGTAGTTCGTGTAGTCTTCCCATTGCCTGAGAAGAGGGAGGGCCCACACTGGAAAAAGTTGGTTAGTGATTTTTTTTTACTATTATTAGTGTGGAGTTAATTTGTTTACTGTAAAGTAATTTTTTTGCTAATCTTCTTCATCAAAATAATTTTCGCGCATAACCTTTTATCTGTGACATTACACACTACATTCCAAGTAGCTGAAACGTATCCAGTGCTGAAGTCATATAATCTGCATGTGTTGTAGTATTTCTGTAAGGATGGGACCATATGTCATGTTATGCACAAATAATGTTGTCAAGCCATGTATAAAGAATGCAAGGATAAAGCAAATATGTGTACTGATGATCACATCTACTGCAGTTATAATTTTTTAACAGTTGAAACAAATAAGTGATGATATTAATGTTTTGATTTGATCCAAATACTGATATCAGGAAGTGTTCATGGGTCGTTTAAATTATTTTTGGAAAGGCCAATTTAAGGCCAGTCAATTTGTGATTGATTCCTGATTTGGTTGTGAGGTTTTCGTTGAAAATACACTAGTTAACTAAAGGAATGTTAGTACCTGACTACCACAGCTGTTTGAGTTTTTTGGACATCCTGTTCAAAAACCTAGGAATTCACCATTTAAACATGTATAACACCACTGGAAAGGCTTTAAGATTTTGTAGGGTGCCTGTTTGGAATTTGTGCCTACTTGGTTAAGTGAGGTCAGTCACTGAGTGATGGATAAGTAATTGTGGCTTATCCCAAAGGTGATTAGTAGATGAGGTCATGACTCTCTGCAAGCGAGTGGAGTTCCTCCACACCATTATAATCAAACCACATCTTTATGAACCTTTTTTGGGGTCAGGGGTGCAGTCGACCTAGAACAAGTACTGTTTTTTAACAAGTTTTTATCCGCACATATAGAATTCTCCAGTACACAAATAAATTGGAGGACCACATCAAATGAACTGATTCTGTATGTTAACTTGTAGATTGTTGTTGTACCAAGTGCTTTAACAGCTGCTAAAATACAGAATAGTTTTATTTATTTATTTTTATGGTGGCTAAAGCGATTAGCTTTTTGTTAACAACCCAGCTTTCTGCTCTCTGTCATGTACAAAACGTATATATAAAACTGTAAGCACTGTAAGTCATCCTCTGTTCATCACTATATTCAATATTGTGGTATTTTGATGGACATAATGCGTGAAGGAAATGATACTGGAGTCTTTGAAAAAAAAAATACCCTGTTAAAAATCTTTTTGTGTGTCTGTGTCATAAATAGGTGGAGGTGCAGAGTCTGCTTTTTGCTGAGATTGTGGGTGGAGCCTCTCAAAATGCTGTCAAGTCGGTCACCAAAAGGCTCAACATGTTGTGGAAAGAAGTAAGAACATCAGCTCCTATTTTCATGATTGTTTTTTTAAAGCTCTGTCATATAATACATTTATGCCAATTATTTCTTGAAGAAAATGTTCATTAAAATAGCAACAATCAAAATATCCATTCCTATAGTATGCATTATGGAAAGGTTTTGTCTGGCAGTACACATTCTAGTGTACAGGTAGAGTCAAAAGTCACAGGACACGTCGTATGTTGTGTGGTGGACTTTTCACAAAGGCTGCCAAAACCATTTTTGAGGAGTCTTTGTCTGTAGAGCTCTTCCCATGATACGGCAGCTGCGTTCCCCGGACATCAAATTTGTCAGTTACCTGTGATGAACAACAAAAGTTTTAAAACTTTTTTGTTGATTGCTTTTGAGCCATGAGATGTTGCAAATCTTTTTGTGGCAATCGTTTTCAGAGACAATTGTGATTTTTTTTTTATATGCTACTTACCTTTGATGCAATATTGCAGCTTTCAAGATGGTTTCTATGTTTCGCACATAGCCTAAAAGATAGGCTCTGTTACCCATTAGTGCTGGGGTATGTCATTTTTCCTTTTCTGAAATAAAGGGTGTCCTGTGACCTTTAACTGAAATTTGGCCTGTTTATTGCTTATTCAAGTGTGCTTTTCCCAAGTGTTTACGAAGAAGGTAGACTACTATAAAATAAGCCAGCAGAACTTTCTAAACTGAATCTCTGCTTATAGGAAATTCAAGTATTTAGTGCCAATGTTTTTGTTTTGTTGTTTTTAGAACGCAGGTCTGGTAGATCAGAGCATGAGCACGCTGTTAAGCCTGGATCAGAACCCCGCCTTTCTGCCTCTGCTGGGTGCTTGTGTAGACTTTTGTGCCTCTCAGATCGACATGGCCACCATCAACAAGCACAAGGTCTCTCATCTGACAGTTACTCACAAGACCAACATTCTTCAGCTTCTTTCAATCTCATCTGTTGTATGTGTTGTTTTAGGCAAGTATTTTAGAACTGTACATGAAGACAGTGCTGATGAGCAAGACCAGGCCACTGCAACACATTTTGGTGAGTGGTATTAAAACGTCATTTGATTATACCTGCATATTATATTAGATGTGTTCAGTTATCCTAAACATTGTATGTGCTCTCAGGATAAAAGTGGTTTGCTGCTCCGCCACGTGTCTCACTCAGAGTTTAAGGACCAGCTCCTCCCCATACTACAAAAAGCTCTGCTCCGTAGTCCTGAGAACTCCATGCAGAGTAAGATTAAAAAAACAACAGCACATGTATAAGCTAAGCTGGGGCGGGTAGAGTTGGAAATAATGATACTGGGGTATTGCCATCAAAAGTTAACTTGATCCATTCATGCTGTCTGTCCTCTGATTTGTACAGGATTCCTGGTGTTGTAGTTCTTAGCTTCAACAGCTAGCAGGTCAAAACAGCTTACTTTTTGCATTAGGTTTATTTTTTTACTTTTAATATTTTGAAACCTTTCACAGACCTAAACCTGTGCACGGTCTGCATACATTTTTTTAGACATGAATTCAGATCATAATGAGATATTAAGAGTCTAGAAAAGAGTATTTCAACCAGCAAAATTAAAACAAAATATGTGTTCCTTATTAATTTCTCAAGGGGGAGTAAATCCAAAATTAAAATGAAACAGTTTTCAAAAAAGTTGCAAAAAATGTAAAATATCACTACCCTACCTCTGAATTTGTGCTTTTGTGTTTGTTTGTCGTGTTAGTAAAATAGTTTTGTCCAATTCTTTCCCTCATTTCTTTAGCCATCTCCTCCTTGCTGGCTTCACTTACTCTCGATCTGAGCCAGTATGCTTTGGACATTGGAAAAAGCCTTGCCAGTAAGCAGTCTCTGATTGAACCATTTGTTAGGTGACTTTTTGTTTTTTATTTTAATTGTGAATGTGTTTGTTGCAGGTCAGCTGAAAGCAAGTAATGCAGAACTGATGGAGCAGACCGTACAGGCTGTGCAAAATTTGGCTCGGCAGTGTAGTGATCCAAATGCTGTCCAGGAGCTTGTCACTCACCTATTTGGCATTCTTGGAGGTCAGCAAACTGTTTGGCCAGTGCATTTTCTTTTCAAATTTTCAGAAGTTGTTTTTCCTTTTTTTTTGTAGAAAAGTTATGTGTATAAAGAAGGAGGCAGAAAGGCTTGTTGCTAGAGATGCACTGATTGATCAGCCAGAATCGACTAGTTTTTATTTGATCGGCCATGACTGGAAACACTAGTCCATAAAATTTCAAGAATTTGTGTTTTACTGTTACATAAATTATAATAACGTAATTATAACATATTGTTATTAATTCTGAAAATATAAAAAATCACTTGTATTGTTCACCAAATGATTCAGAGGAAACTCAAATGTATTAAAATGTACTTTAATGAATCAGTTTACATGCCTAAGCACAAAAGTTAACTACCAGTAATGTATATCGGAATTGACCAGTTATATGTTTAAAAAAAGCTGGTGCATCTTTATTTATTACTTAGTGTGCCTGATTCTACAGGCAGACCTGCAAAAATTACATATTTGATTAATGTAGGGTTTACCTCTCGCTGAAGAATTACAGTGTCTAAATTACACCTCCAACATGGCAAAACTGCTAAGCTACAGCACTGTTTGACCTACTGCACTCTCACATCTCGAATGCGGCATTAGCTGAGAGAGACTAAACGTTTAAGTAATCACTTTTACATGAAGCTTTTTTCTTTCCTTTTAAACCTACTATAAGTATTATGTTTATCGTAAAAATGCATATTGTGCCTTTGGACCACATCTTAATCATTTCAGTAGTCAGTGCTTATAGCCAGTAGTAATTGTGAGTAGTTTCGTGTTCCTATGTCACTTTAGTACATTACATTTTTCTAACACATATGATAGGTTTAAATGAGAAGAAAAAGGCTTAAATGTAAAATTTGGAATTTGAAGTATATATAATAAAATGTTTTTTTTCAAAATTTTGAAATTAATTACCAGCGTAATCGCTAAGCAGAATTGGAATAAATAAAATGATACCCAACCCTACTGGTGTTACTGGTTGACAGCAATTAATCCAGTGACTGTAATTACATACACACTTATTTCTACACATTTTCTGCTGAGGTGATGGAGTAAGTTGCTAAGGTTACCAACAATGCCTTTACAAGCTTTGCAATGTACAGCCTTGTGTCCTGTGTCAGATTCCAGACACAACTCCTTTCTTGGGCACAAGTTCTATTTTTCCATCTCTGGTCTCACTTCCTTCATCCTACTCCCTTCAGCCTCTCCCAGCTGTTAACAAACTGTTTTTTTTGCGCTGCGTTTTGTTACCTGGCTAGCTAGTGAGCTTTACCCAGTCTGTCAATCAGGTATTCTATACTTTTGCTGCCTACTGAAGCATTTATGCCATTTAGCTGATGCCCTTATTCAGAATGACTTGCATTCCAATCATGGCATTTATCCAATGACCATCAAGTTTTGAGGCAATGGAAAAAAAAAAACCTGTTCCATGCAGTCTCATTGAAGTGAATGGATGCTTGGCTTCTTTGAGCAAATGTATTGACCATATACTGAAATGAGAAAAAAAAAAAAAATATATATATATATATATGAAAGGTGCATTGTGCATGGAACATGCAAAACCAATATGTAGAATGAACTGGTATACCCCTTAGAACAAAATTATTTTTTGTGTGTGCAGGCTCAGAAGGCAAACTCACTGTAGTAGCACAGAAAATGAATGTGCTTTCAGGTAAGTTTGTCCTCCATTGTGACTTTTTTGAGTCATTGTTTTTGTCCTGACTTGTTGACGTGTAAATGTGCTGATGATGTTTTTCATGTGCAGGAATTGGAAGCTGCAGTCACCATGCAGTCTCTGGCACCTCCAGCCAGTCGCTCAGCTCCAGTGTTGCCTTGCTGTTCATTCCATACCTGCAACAAGAAGGTGAACATCTTTTCAGAATAGTGGCTTCAGCAGTGTCTAAGCATGGCATGGAGATATGTTTTGCTGATTTGATGTGTCCGTGTGTTTTAGTCCATGAGGGAATGCTCATTCATGCTGTTTCGGTGATGTCTCAGTGGACGGCACGCCTTACTCTGGAGGTTCCTGTTGCTCTGAAAGACTGGATTAAGAAAGCCTTCACACTGAAGACTACTACCTCACCTGTGCGCCATGCCTACCTACTGGCAATGCTGGGTATCTTTAAAGGTTTGTGTGTATTGTACTCTCATCATGTCTCTCTAGATTGACCCACTTGTACATATGTTTTAAACAAATCTTTTGCCCTGTTTTGTCCCTTTTAGGTGACACCCTTGTTCAGGCATTGGACCTTGTTCCTCTCCTTATCCAGACCGTGGAGAAAGCAGCTGCCCAGAGCTCCCAGCATGCCCTGCTTTCGGAGGGTGTTGCTGCTTCAGTCTTGCTGTGTCGTGTCTCCTTGCTTGACTCAATTCCTGGTAGGATTTGCATTACATTACCGCTTATTTCTAAACTCCCATTCTTATTTCAAATGAATATAACTTGCTTTGACTTGAATCTTGGTCTGAGTCTTAAGTGTAAACTGGCCTTGGTAGTGACAATTACCATAGAAGTAATTGCATTTAAGTTCAACAACACTTCAGGCATGTCAATACTCTCCATTACTTGTGCAGTTTTGGTTCTTGTTTTTTGTTGATTCGCTACTGCGCTTGTAAAAAAACCCAAAAAAACTAATGTTTTGTAACTCTTCCAAATTTAACTTCCAAATGTCCCTAATTCTTTAAAAGTGCATTTTTGGTGAGCAATAGCCTATTGTCATGATTTTTTTATGGGAATGACCTTGTCTCTTCATTGTGCATTTAAAATCATACCTACTTTTTACTATGATAACACAAGTAATAATGTATGGGCCATTGGGACCCTTCTTCGTACCTGCTCTCTTCAGATCTGTCTGGTCTTTACTTATACAGTGTTCCTTAAATTTTTTTGGTTAGTAGCAAACTTGTTAGGCATGCTGTATGTTGAAGTTTCTGTGTCCTAGTAGTTGACGTACTGTTCTTTTAGCCTGTAATAAAGCTAGCAAAACTTTTAGCCTGTACTATAAGACTGTAACCTAGGTGATATGATGTGTGACAGACAAATCATCAATAGCAGAATGAACATTTAGCTGCCAGGAAACCATGAATACTACGGAAGACCAAACCCCAAAAGTGCACAACTCATAAACAGCACTGGATCAAAATACTCAGTAATAAGGGGTACTCTTAGTAAAATGAAATCAGCCAATCATTTAACAGGTCTGAATTTCAGTTGTGCCATCAATGTAAAGAAAACAGAAACAGCATTGTGTCAGAATGATTACTTAACTAATTTCATGTTTAGTCTGATCAACTTTGGTTCATTTGTTCATATTGAGCCTTCATTAATTGTAAAGAGTATGGACATCCCTGGAATATCTTGAAGGCAGCATATGTTGCTCTAATACCTCAGTGTACTTTTCAGCCATCATGGTAGAGTATATGACCCTGGCTTTTGAACTTGTTACTGACAGCAGTCTGGATGGTGCTCTACGTCTTTGGTTAACATAATGCTTTTATTTTCAAAGTTAAGTTTTAATTGGCATTTGTGAATATAACTTCTTGACAAAGGCACTTAAAACGTGTTTGGATGAATCAGTATTCCTCGCCTATTTTGAAAAATGTGGGTGCCATGTGCTCCAGACCAAAGACAAAATGGACTGTCCAGACTCTCTATATGTGTTTATCAACAAGACAATGCAAAATAAGTAAACTCAGAAAAAGTTCAACTGAAATATGTAAATTCCTTCCAATCTTTCTTTGAGGAACATGTCTAAACAGTTTAATAATGTTCTCACACATTTGTTGACAACTGGAGATCCTCTGTACACTCATCAAAAACTCAGTCTTTTGTGGATATCGCTTTTGTACCAAATCATGATTATAATTACTTATGGACTTGTATGAAACATCAATCTTTTTGTTAGCTCATTTAGTAGCCATAACTTGCCCCTGTTCCAGCCTTTTTTTACGTGTTGCAGACCTGAAATGCAGGATAGGAATCGATTAACAAATAAAACCAAACAATTTCTGGGCTCATAATGTGTGCAATGAAATAAAATCTTTTCACAGTAGTTCTATTGTATAAGGGCAAGGATTTTGACTTGAACTTTCCAGAAATTTTTTTTATTCATTTTCCTTCATGGACAGATGTCCTGACAATTTTCTGGTATAATTCAGTATTCATTATTTTGTTATTGACAGCAAGTTCTGGCCCAGACATAATATTTGCAATAGCTTTCTGGCTAATTTGTCAAAGTTCAGACTGGCAGGAATGTTTTGTAACACCTGGCTTTAATTTAACCTTCAGATTAAATGCTAATTCAATACAATTGCACCCTATGGTAAATCAATAAAGACACTTTGGGCAACTTTGCACTTTCAGCAAAAATGGGCCAAACTCACAGTGGCAAAGTATTAAACTTTTAATGTTCTCATTAGCAAATAACTGGCGGGGAATTTAGAAAAAATTAAGCAAATAGGTAAAATAATTTTTAGCTTTTTAACTTAAACTCTTGTGGGTAAACTTGTGAATTTCTTTTTACAGAAAGAATAGTTGTTGGGGACCTTTTTAATGGCAATACCTTTAAACAGTTAACAAGCTGCTAAAAATAATTTTATGTAAAGTTACTGTTTAATGTGAGACCAAATGATAATAAAACATTTGAATGAATTTTTAAGTTTTACAAAGCAAGCACTTCTTCAATATTTCCATGCACTGAAAAGCATTAACCAGGGGTGCAGAAGCTCAACTGTACCCACAGATGCAAAGGATCTCCGCACCATGACACCTTTACCTCAGGGCTTAATGCTAGTAGAAATGCCTCACAAGGGCAGCATGATGGTTCACTGTGTAGCACCGCCACCTCACAGCAGAAATGTCCTGGTTTCAATCCCACTGTGGAGTGACCTGGTTCCTTTCTGTGTGGAGTCTGCATTTCCTCCTCATGTCTGTATGGGTTTACTCTGGGTACTCCGGATTCCTCTGACAGTCCAAAGACATGCATGTAGGTGAATTGATTACTCTAAAATTACACTGTGTGCGTGTGTGTTGGGGGGGATATGTATATCACAGTGGGTATGTTAAGTATTCAGACAGCTTCTAATTTTTCACTCTGTTTCATTGCAGCCATTTGCTAAAACCAAAAATGTTCATTTTATTTCTTGTTAATGTACACTCAGCATCTCAGAATATTCAGACCCTTTGCTCTAACAGTCATATTTAACTCACAAGCTGTCCATTTCTTCTTATCCTTCTTAAGATGGTTCTTCTCTAATTGGAGTCCAGCTGTATTTAGTTAACCTGATTTGACTTGATTATGAAATATAATTATAGGTCTATTTAAAATAATATTAGGTCTATATAAGACCTCACAGCTCACAGTGCATGTCAATGCAAATGAGAATCATGGGGTGGAAGGAAGTGCCCAAGGATCTCAGAGACAGAATTGTGGCAAATCACAGATCTGGCCAAGGTTACAAAAAAGTTCTGGAGCACTCAGCATTCTTAAGTGGCACACAGTGGTTTTCATAATCCTTAAAAGGAAGAAGTTTGGGAAGACCAGAACTCTTCCTAGACCTGGCCGTCTAACCAAACTGAGCAGTCGTGGGAGAAGAGCCTTGATGAGAGGTAAAGAAGAATCCAAAGATCACTCCAGAGATGCAGTAAGGAGATGGGAGAAAGTTCCACAAAGTCAACTATCACTGCAGCCCTCCACCAGTCGGGGCTTTATGGCAGAGTGACTCAATGGAAGCCTCTCCTCGGTGTAAGACATATGAAAAAACACATGAAAGACTCCCAGACTATGAGAAATAAGATTCTCTTGTCTGATGAGATGAAGATTTAACTTTTTGTCATTAATTCTATGCGGTATGTGTTGAGAAAACCAGGCACTGCTCATCACCTGCCCTGTACAATCCCAACAGCAAAACGTGGTGGTGGCAGCATCATGCTGTGGGGGTGTTTTTCAGCTGCAGAGACAGGATGACTGGTTGCAATTGAAGGAAAGATTAATGTGGCCAAGTACAAACATATCCTGGAATAAAACCTCTTCTGGAGTGCTCAGAACCTCAGACTGGGCCGAAGGTTCACCTTCAAACAAGACAATGACCCTAAGCACACAGCATCCCTCGGGAGCTGGGGGGGACCCTTCAGCATCTCTGGGGAGACCTGAAAATGCTGTCTACCAAAGTTCACCATCCAACCTGACGGAAATGGAGAAGATCTGCAAAGAAGAATGGCAGAGAATCCCCAAATCAAGCTGTGAAAAATTTGTTGCATCATTCCCATGAAGACTCGAGGCTGAACTATCTCAAAATGGTGCTTCTACTAAATGCTAAGCAAAGGGTCTGAATACTTATGGTCATGTGACATTTCAGTTTTACTTTTTAAAATTAATTTGCAAACATTTCTGTCTGTCTGTCACTCAGTCCTTCGTGTTGTTTTTAAGCAGGAATGGCTTTAAAATATCTTCTAGACACAAAGCCTGCACTAGAAAACATTTTGGTTATTGTTCTTCTCAAAATAAAAAAATAATAATATAATATTATATAATATATAATATAATAAAATAAAAATATAATAATAAAAGTTTTTTTTATTATATCTACACATTTAAAGACTTTTATTAAAGGCTTTTATCATCATCTTTGAATTTAAGCAGGTGCTTATTTCAAGTGTGTTTGGGCAATTGCTTCTTTCTGGAAATATCATGTTTTATGGTGTTAGCATTTTCCCTTAATAATAGAAAGTGAAATATGGATTTGCTGTGCCTTTATGGTCTGGTAATTTTCAGAATAAATGCAGCTGCCTAATGAAGACCAGCTATGAGGTTTCTGACAACCCATGTATGATAGTTTGCTGTTTTGGAGCACATTTCCCACTCATTTAGCTTGGTACACACAATACTGCATATTTTAGACACATTCATGGTGGCTGAAATCTCAAGAGTTTGTTGAGGTCATTACTTGAGTCTGAAATACATTCAGCTTTCTTAAATAGTACTAGAAGTTCACAAAATAAAACATCTAGTGTTGTAGTGGGTCTGTGACAAATTGGTAAATGAATGTTAAACACTAAAAAATAAACTGGTTTTCACATAGGTCGAATTATTTTAGGTTTTTCTGTTTGCTTTAACAAGTTCAAAATGATTGTATTTTCCTAAGTACGGCTGTAACTGCATTGAGGTTTTTTTACCACAGTGATAAAGCACCGGACCACCATGGTTGCTATAGTAGTTTTCTGAAGCATATGCTTTATCTTGTGCTATTTGTTACCTCAATTTTAAGGCAATTTCAATGTGTCTGTTTTTGTAGAAGCAAAACTGGCTTCTTTTTGGAACTTGATACTGGATGAGAAGAAACTGTTGTTTACCTCTGAGAAATTTCTTTGGCATGCCAATGAGGAAAGTAAGTATCTATTACATTCTCAAGCTGATAATTTTTTGACTGGACTAAGTACTAATGCTATGTAAAGTATGATCTAACAATTCTTCCTGTCTTTTATTCTCTAGCGCTGTGCACTATACTACAGCTTTGTGAGAGACTGTTCCTGGACCATCCTCAGAGGCTTAACAGCTGCAAGGCTCAGTGAGTTTCCTCAGTTCATTTTTGATAAATGACTGTAGCTACTCGCCACAGTAACCAAGTACAATATGAGAATGTCCTAAGGTTGTCAGTTAGACTTGTATAAAAGTGTGTTTGGGTTATTTCTCTGGAGTCAGCATGTCTAAAAATCACTGCATTCAAATCGTAATTGTAGAAAACAAATCAACATAAATATGGACACTTAACTAAAATTCTAAAATGACTAGCTTCACAGTAGCCTGTTGTCTGTTGTTAAAATGGCTCCTGTTGCTGACATGAACAAACAATCCAGTTTTTATGTCATTTTTTTTTTTTGCAGCCCTAATATGTGCCTTCTTCCTCACTGTCTCTAGCATGTACTATCGGGCCACGGTAGCTGTACTTTTGTGTCGAGTGTATCAGGTACGTAAACGTGCTCAACAGAGTGTCAAGAAGCTTCTCACCTCTTTGGGTAACACAAGCATAGCCCACGGCCTTCTGGAAGAATTGCGGGTAGTCATCAACAAACATAAGGTAATAGTGGTTTCATCAGCTTTTGTTAATGAGATTCATATGTCATTGTGTGTTCTGTTGAATAATCTCTGTCTGTTTGGCTCAGGTTTTGCCCTCAGAGACACTTCAGACTGAGACAGGAGAATTGACAGAGCTGGGCCGTTCATACATTCATCCAAGATTTTTTTTAGAAGCTCTGTCAGTAATATGCTTAGTGGCAGGCCAGTGGAATGACCCTACCGAAGCAGAGAAACTGGCTCTCAGAACCATCGTCATTGCTCACCACCCATCCATTGGTTTGTTAAACACATTGTTTTTTTCTACTATTTGCATTGTGCACTTATAAAATCAAACTTGCTATTTGAATGTACTATGTGCAGAAAATGATTCAGAAAACCAACTGTATACCAGAATCCCGTTTCCTGAATATTTTAGCATATTGTAATTATTCTCTCTACTTTCAGGCATGTCAGCATCATATTATACTTAACCTGGCTTTTGTCAAATTTGATTTGCCAACTAGTTATCAGGAACTGTTTCAGTTATTTTTAGGTTGCTTTTTCAACATGGAGGAGGCATAGGTAATAGCAGGAAACATTGGCCAGGGACAGCAGTTCTATAAGAGAGAGCCCGTTTCAATTTATGTTGGGGTTTGAGTTTTGCGTTTCTTGTTTTATTTAGCTTTACCTTGATATTTCAATAGCATTATTTCTCATTTGTGCCATAGTGGCTGCCAAGTCACGAGTGTGGCCATTGCTGTTGTCATTAATGAAGCTTGACGCTGCAGCATTTATTGACCAGCACCTGGAGACAATTCTTCCTTTGCTGCTAGAAAGAAATGCTGTCAACCAGGTGCACATTTTATTTTTCTTTTCGCTGCCAAACACTAAAACTCTTAACAGTGCTCAAACTGTTTGGACATCACTAGTCACTTAAAGGCTGGCATTTAATAGCACAATACAGGTATATGCTGCATAACGTCTGTAGTTCGATAAAGTTATGATCCTTATTACTAATTAACCTACTGTATAAAAAATTACTTTGCTAGATACACTACGTGTTGTAGTACAGCAGGAATTTTTTTAACACACGTGAGCAGACTAAATGCTGAGCATCGTTTGAATTGTGTTGTGTTCCTTGTACTCGCAAAGATGTTGCGCAGGTGTTACCACTCGTGATTTCCGTGTGCTGGATCAGCCCTCCACAGTGCGAGAAGTGTGCGTGAATTGCTGGACATTTGTGGATTAGGTTATTTTCCAGAATTCGTTTTTAGAGGATAAGTAGGACATGAATGTCAGTGTGCAGCTTGTGAGATAACATTTTATTCATCTAAGATTAAAAAAAAAATATATATATATATATATATATATAACTGCCAATTTTAATATTAAATAAATAAATTAATGTTACGCGCTGGTCAATGTACAGTTCGTTACAGTATACCATGTAGCATTGCTAAGTATGGGTTGTAATATGGTATTTGAACAACATCCAGATTGGCTAACATGCAATTTTACAAAACATATTGTGAACATTATGCGACATATACCTGTACAGAAAGTAGAGATTGTTTACATTTTTATACGTTTATAGCTAACTGTCTATGGAGTAAACTAAGAGAGCCTGATGCATGTAGTTATTTTTCTCTAGGCTGTGAAAAACGCCATTGGAGAACTATCAGTCCTCTGTCCTGAGAAGTTGCTCTCGAGTGTAATGGATCATGTGATCCAGTGGCTTTCCAATCCATCTCTAAATCAGGTTACACATCAGGAATATGCCATAATGAACACACCAGAGGGAGAGCTCTATGACAAGAGTATTATCATGAGGTAAAAGAAATCAGTACTTTTACAGTAACTAAAAAAAAAATCTCTCACTGTCTTTTACATCGGCATGCTTTAATATTCATCATGATTTACTTACAAAAGTACATTTATAGCATTTGGACTTCTCATACAAAGTGATCATTCTTGAATTATAGTAGGACTAATTGTATTTTTTTAAACTACTGATGCAGTCACGTTTTTACAGATTATATGGCATAACTGGTCACGGTTTAGAGGGCATTGGCAGAGGGTTGATCTGGCCACCAGTCCACTTTATATCCAGCTTCACTCAGGATATGAACCCAGACCTTCAGGAACTGTTTCCAGCAGTTTGCCCTCACCACTGAGCCTTCAGGCTGTTAATGACATTATAGCAACATGTAAAACAGTTTTGTTCAGTATGTTTTGCTATGTATCTAAAATCTATGTTTTGTTTTACATTCATTTAATCCTCGCAAATGCACTGCTGAACTGATTTTCTCTCACACCTGCTTTGACTGACCTCCAGTGAGAAGGAACCCTCACTCCCCCCTCTGCTTGTTAATACAAGTGTGTTAAGGTCACAACCCATAGTAATAGTACTGGTTATTAGTACATAGGAGCATTTACATCAACTTGGTTTAATGTTCATGATCGTGATTGCCAAATCTTACAAAAGTACATTTACAGTAATCCATAGGAGCAAGTTTTCTTGGCACAATGAACTTTTCCCAAAGGGGTTCTGTAATGCCACTAGTGCTCAAAAAGAAGATTGGATACATTTAACCTTTTATCAGGGTCTGTGGACTGTGGTGGCCTAGTGGTTAAGATACTGGACTATGGACTGGGAGGTCCAGGGTTCAAATCCTGCCTCTGTCACAGCTGGGTTCTTGAGCAAGGCCCTTAACCCACAATCGCTTGAATTGTAAGACTGTATTAATTGTAAGTTGCTTTGGATAAGGGCGTCTGCTAAATGACAAATGTTATCGATCATGTTTTAAATTCAGAGGCACTTTAAAAGCTGAGTTTTGTTCATAAACTGCGATTTTAGAATACTGTGTAAATTAATTCTTCATTTCCTATGGTCCAGTGCCCAGCAGGAAAGTACTAAAAAGGGCAATATGAAGAGGGAGAACAAGGCCTACTCCTTCAAAGAGCAGATAATTGAGCTTGAACTACAGGAGGTGATATGCTATTTAAGTTCATCTGTTTAGTTTTCTGGTCTCTTTTTAAATTCAGTGTCTGACTCTGACACTGTCTGCAATTCAGGAAATTAAAAAGAAGAAAGGAATTAAAGAAGAATTGCATCTGACAACCAAACAGAAGGAGATGATGCAGAACCAGTTGGAGGTGGAGTCCTCCATCCGGCAGAAACTGCACACGGTTAGGCCTAAACCCCAAATTTTTTTTGCTAGTTTTGTGGTGTGTGTTAAATGTGTGTTTTCACCTGGTATGCAAAATTCTGAAGATAATGTATTTAGAAAAACACACGGCCATAAATACTGCCCTAAGGTATGTTGCCAGTGCAAACATAGAGTGGTTAACGTGAATGGAACCATAAGAGCAACAGTGCAAAACTAGACACACGTGTTTTGATTCTTTAATTGTTAGTTTGATTGGGGGAAAAATAAGCTATAGGGGGTTAACAGTTATTTTTAAGTGGTTTTTAATGTTTCTGGGTTGTTATCCAGGTAGCCTGTCAGTCATTTTCTTTTACCTATATTTAGGTTATTTCTTTACTGTTATGCTGAACATGCTATGATTAATGCTTAGCAGTTGCATTTTGCATTATTACATTATTAACATAATCATACTCTTAACATACAGATACAGCTTTTGTACAATATACAGCATATATTAGTAGTTAAAACCTTTTTACTGGTTGTGCCAGAGTGGGCTAATGTTCATAATGGATCTGTTCTATTTAAACTCTTCTCCCTCTCCCGCAGTTGGATATGGAGTTGCAGTGTGCCATTGGGATTTTGGAGGCCATCATGGCCCGTCATCCTCCTCAGATATCTTACCATCTGCCAAGGGTTCTTCATGTGTTGCTGCCCTTGCTGAACTCGCCATTAGCTGCTCCACGAGTGCACCAAATTTTCCTCAAAATTGGCTTGTGCCTCTTGCCGAAACAGCTTCACTCTTTGGGTAAAGGATCTTTTCTTTCTATTACTAGCCTAGTTTGAATTCGTAATTTACTGTATCCTTGACAGAGTACCATCTGTGTTATTTTTATAGTTATTGTCAGTTTCTGGGATACCCTTTGTAATCTCATCTGCTAATTCCATTCTGCTTAGTACCTGGAAATAGTCAATATGATATCTGCACACCCTTTGCAATTATAACAGCTTCAAATCTCAAGGCTTTCCACAAGGTTCAAGAGGTTTATTTGAATTTTTGATAGTTCCTCCAAAAGTGCATTTGTGAAGTCAGATACTGATACTTTTGGTTGAGAATGCATGTCTTCACTCTAATTCATCTTAAAGTTGTTCTCTCAAGTTGATGTTGAGTCGGGTACAAATTCTCTTGCTATGTTTATATATTGAGTTCTTTTCACTGGAACCTCTTGGAAAAATAAGCCTGCACCATAATCTGTTCTCTACCACACACTTGGCACGATGCAGTCAGATAAGTGCCGTTCTCCTGGCAACTGTTAAAACCCAGACTTGTCCATCAGATTGCTAGACAAACAAACATGATTTTTTGCTTTAACATATCTCCTCTGCTCTAGGGTCTAGGGTGGCATGCTTCACACCACTGCATCCAATAATTTTCATTGCGTTTGGCTTGGATGCAGTTGCTCAGCCATGGAAATTCATACCATGAAGCTCTCTATGCACAATTCTTGAGCTAATTTGAAGTTGGAAGGTCCTTAGCAAGTGACTCTGGTTGAATGGTAGCGCTCGCCTTTCCATCTCCGGACAATCATTTTTCCACATATGTCCAGCTGTATGAGGGGGCGTCATCAGAGAAAGTAACATTACCCGAGACCTCTGCAGTCCAATCTCTGTACTTCCTGCAGAATGTCAATCTGTCCTTGATGTTTTCCCTGGAGATCTTCTTTGATTCCTTTTTGTACACCAAGCCATCCTCCAAAAGTCTTCATCTTACTATGCGTTCAGATGCTCTTACACCTGCCCTCTGCCATTCCTGAGCAAGCTCTAAACTGGTGATGCCCCGATCTCATGGCTGCAGCCTCTTTAGGAGTTCCTAAACAATTCCTGAAGTTCCTGACAATTTCTTGTGCACCCTGGAGTCTTCTTCACTGTAATTGAACCACTCTCATTGAAGTTCTTGATTATTTAATTAATGGTTCTTTACTTTTTATGCAATGATTTGACAACTGCACACGTTTCCTTGGCAGTAACCATGATTACAAAAAATGCACCACTACCCTTTTAAAGCAACCAACCTGCTCTTACAATTAGCATGACTCAGTGATATCATCTGTCTTGTCCTGAGTAAATGCTTTTCCTAAGCTAACAAGATCATGACTGAAATGATGTTAGCAGGCCATTTTGTAGGGTTGAAATGCAGTGGTTGGAATACACTAATATTTGTGATGAGGTCATTTTCATGAAAGACTTTGCAATGAATTGCATTTCATCTGACCACTCTTCACAATCTACAGTTGATACGAATTGATTCCACAAATACTGCTACAGCCAATTTTGGAGTCGAAAACCAACACATTTTGTGCTATTTTTGGTGTACATATTGTTTTTTTTTTCATAAATTATCTCTTTTAACCTTTAGTCATTTGTCTATATGGTATAATGACGTACAGGTATAAGCATTCCATACGTTCTTTAACTTTTTATTGGCAAATACATCCAGTTTCAGCAAGACTTAATATTTACAGTGTTGATCTTCTGCATTGGCATGCTGGATATAAGCTTCTGGACAAAATCTTTAATGATCGCAAGCCTTTCTTGACTAATCAGTGCTTGGAGTTGATTGTTCTGTTGTTGCTGAAAAAAGCATTGTTCATCTCTAAATTGCTGCTGGATCATTGAGAGAAGTTGCTCTTGGCAGATGTTTTGATAACATTCCTTATTCATGAAAGTGTTTTTAGGCAGAAACTTAAGCATCAATTCCCTTTTAAAGCAACCAGTCAGTGATATCGGAATGATACCAGCCATCTTTCCTCATTATCCTTTTTTCCTGAGCTAATAAGATAATCACTGGATTGATGTTTTAAAACTGTACTAATAAGAAATAACTAAAATTTCACAAGTATGTACATATTCACACCCGTTGCTATAACACTATGCTATGATTAATTTCAGTTTAGCTCTGGGCCTCCCATTTCACTTGATTGGAGTTCACCTTGATGATTTGATAAAATTTGGATAGACACACCAGTGCTGCCGGTGCAAAACAGAGCAAAAACCAAACCACGGGAAGGAAGAACTACCTGTAGAGCTCAGAGACAGGACTGTGTGGAGGTTTTTAAACTTTCCAAATTTTTTTTGCAGCTATTCTGGTAGGTCATGTGACACTGCGTCTTTTGAAGCCTGAATGTGAACTGGAACCAGCATGGGCTCAAGAGGACCTGACCATGGCCACACAGCGCACAGTCCAGTTGTTGCATACACACACAGTACTACAGAGAGAGAGCAAATCTGGTGAGAGCACCCAAACACTCCAAACCAAATAAGAGAGCCTGACCTTTTTTAACATATAAATGACTTGCATTTTAATTGTGTTCAGCTACAGTACAGGTAGGGAAAGAATTATATTAGACATTATATTTTCTTAAGTTTCTGTCATGTATCCATGTATGGCTGGTTTATTTTCTTGCAGATGTGCATCCTTTGTCTGCACCGGCATTCTCTTTCTGTTTCCCATTGTTACAAGCTGTCTTCAGACAGAGCGGCAGCTCATCTGAGGACATTGAGCTCACGTTGACCCGTGCCCTGCAAATCATACACGTACATGCCTTGCTACGCTCCAGCACCAACACTACTGACACATTTATTGACGAGGTACATGCTTCGACTCAAGCATGGAGATGTTGATTCTTGATGCTTTTTTGCTATTTTTAAGTTTAAGTTTTCATAAAAGAATAATATTTCTTTTTAAATAATAAACATAAGTGAAAGACACAGGTACTGGATTCTGGACCTGATGGTCCAGGGTTCAAATCCTACCTCTATCAAGCTGCCACAGTTGGGTTTTTAAGCAAGGCTCTTAACCCACCATTGCTTCAATTGTAAGACTATATAAGTTGTAAATCGCTCTGGATAAGGGTGTCTGCTAAATGCCGGAAATGTAAATGTGAAGTCATGTTATTCTAAGTGACTTAAGGGGAAAAGATTTTGTATTTTTTTTTGTCTAAACACGTTAATGTGTTAACGTCCATGATGCATTCTGTGAAACTGCAAGTTATGCATCTTGATTGTTGTGTTAATAGTGCAATGGCCATTCATATTCCTCATCATAGTGTACATGTAGAATCTCTAATAAATCTATGAGGAGCATGTATGCAAAGAACGCAAGCTATACAGCTAACAAGGTTATTTATTTGTCTTTTGTGAACTAATTTTTTTCAATGCCCTATTGAAGAAAAATATCTAATAATAATAATAAAAAATCTAATATCCAAGCAGTTGGCTCCAGAGAACCCCACTTCCATCCTGATCTTGCCTGTGTGGAGAAAACCCTCTCTGTGTCCATGAGTTTACCTCAGATACTCTGCTTTTCTCCCACAATCCAAAGACTTGGGTTAATTTGTCACTCAATTTTCAGTGTGTTGATGTGCCTTATTAGTACCGGTGACCTTGCTCCTATAATGAAAAGGTGTTGTTTTTGAGATGTTAAATAATAACTATAACTGTCCATCTTAACTGTCTAATTAGGATGTTTCCATGCTTTGTCAGGATGGTCCAGAGCTTCTACCCCGTGTAAACATGCTGCTGCTATTGACCAAAGTAATTGGTACTTCGGCACCACGACTGCAGGTACACACATCATCAGACATCGCTCCTAATGGTAGATCTTTTTTGTTGCTGCATTGGAGTGTAGTGTGGCAGAGGTGGTTGTGGGATTAAGGTGGTACATTGCTTACCAGAATGTTGTGGGTCAATGGTCCAACCCTGCCAGGTGCCGCTGTTGAACCAGAGCAAGGCCTGTACACTCAGTTGATTGGACTGTACAGTGAGATTGTGTCAGTTGTAAGTCTCACTGGATAATGGCACCTGATAAATCATTTTAAATGTAAAAGCTTCAGTATCTCTGGTTATGTGCTCTAGGTGCTGGCGGCAGGCTGTCTCACAGCCCTGTGTGCAAGTGCTGGAGGACAGGAGGGCTGTGCATTGGCCGAACAAGCTGAAATTGATGTGCTTCTAGAAGCTCTCCTCTCTTCCTGCTTTTCAGTCAGAGATGCAGCCCTCAGGGTTTGTTTGTTAACTGATTTTAATTTTCTCTCCATGCCTGTTTTTATTGCTTCCAGTTTCACTCCGTCCTTTTATCTTTTTAATCTAGCCATTTTGCTCTGTTTTCTTAACCTTTGATCTCAAGCATCGTCTTTGTCCAGTTTGCTCAGCTGACTGCTTTAAATTAAATGGCAGTGCATTTGTAGCATTCATATTCAGCTCCAGAATTATTGCCTTTTGTTAATGTGTTAGAAAATGTGATTAAGTTAATGATACAATAATAATGACCAAAGTGTATGACATGTAAGTAATGATAATTAATTCAACAAACATGATATATAGTTTTCGAACGAACTTGTTGTTATTGTTGGCACTCCGTGTAGTAATTTCTGTATTCGCTTGATACCCCTCTCCTCTAATATTTAATGAATGGCGAGAATGCAGGGAAACGATTGAGAAAACACTCCTTGCTCATTTACTCATTTAGTCAATAATAAATTCTGTCTTGCTAAACATCAGTGTCACTTTCCTATGCATTGTTTTGGAAAAATGTGTTGTGTATGTGCAGGGACTGCTGGAGATGGAGCTAGCATTGCCCACAGACAGTGCTGATCCCAATGGGCTCAATGTACTTAGGAGACTGTGGGTGGCAAAGTTTGATGTGGAAGAAGAAGGCAGAGAACTATCTGACAGGTAAGTAGAGCTGTCTCCCACTATCTGGACTTTCAGTCATTGTGGTCAATCCCGTGTGAAGGGTCACCGTGTTTAGTGAGTGGGTTTATCTGTCTGATTTTCACAACATATGTGAAAGTTTAACATGATAAAATCAAAGGAGATTCATGAGGCCCTCAGAAAAAGAGTTGATGCTCAACAGGCTGCAAAATGTTCCAAAAGTACCTCTAAAGAGTTTGTACTCCCAGTCTGCAGTCACTCAGATTGTTTCCAAACTAAGAAAACCGGGTGGTTGACCAACAATGATGACTCCAAGAGCAAGTCGTAAAGATCATTTTCAAAGTTTTTAAAAATGTGCCCCCTTTGTGCCAGTAACAGGAAATGGGAATGATTGTAGTTCTTGGAGCATGTATAATGTATACAGGGACTGGTTTCTGCTACTACTTCAGCCTAGGTGCTTTTCTCAGCATGTAGGACTACGTGTACTTACTCTGTGGGTTCTGCATGTCCTCTGTGTGACTGTGTGGGCTTTCTGCTTTAATAGTTGATTGTGTTAAATAAAGGACCTTGCACATGGACTCAACAGTGGCAGCTTGGCAACGGTGGGGTTTAAACCTTAGACTGGTCTGTAGTCCAGTACCTTAACCGCTAGGCTTCCCCAGTCCTGCACGCATCGTTGTGAGTGTCTGTCACTAAAATGGCAACTGATGCTGGTAATGGTTGAATAAGTGTAAACTAACTAACAGTCTAAACCCGATAACTCTTTAATCTGTAAAGTTGTGGAAGCACACAAATAACTCCAAGCTGCACTGCCTGAATTAACATGTTTCTACAAGTCTAATAACTGCTTGAAAGCCATAGTGTTGTTCAGGATTACTTACTCAGCTGCACCAAGACCTCGTGGAATCTGAACAGACTATCTCACAACCTTTGGACTTACATACACAAAGGCAGAAGAAGCAAAAGGCTTGAATACCATAGCACAACTCACACCCCTGACCTTCTTAACTTCTTAAGAAGTCTGCTGTCTGGCATCTTTATGCAACGTTGCAGCACGGGATGTAATAAAATGACTAAGTTTGTGGCAATAGAAACCCTCAAGGGGGTTATTTCAGGGCAGAGTGGGGGAATTAGCGACAGCTTTCCCAGATGAGTATGATTACAGATCCAGCTGAGATGCAGGTACGTTCTTTTGCGATAACATGTAATCTTCTGCTAACAAATCAAGTTTGAGCCAAATCATTAATTTTGTGATCATCCAAATAAAGGATTATTTTTTTCAGCAGACACTTTAAATGCTTTTAACATGAGTAGTTCCTCAAGCTGCAACCTTACTAGCGGTGTATTTAAAGTATGTTTATCTGTAGTGAATTCCACAGAAGTTTGTCAAGGACTTTTAGCCTGCTTTCTGATAGGCCTCATAAACACGTTCATTGGCACAGAACACTAGCGTTCACCAAATAATAATTAAAAGTATGAGAACAGAACAACCCGAATGAGCATTGGCAGTAAATCTACACTGTAATAAGTTTCCACAGATGGAAAAACTTTCTTAACACCAAACCTAAAATAGTGTGATTACTACAATTAATGCCCGATCATTTACTGAAATCCGAACTCCTTTGGCTAGATCTGCAAAAACAGGTCCCCTGATGATAATCGGGGTACTAAGTCAACTCCAGAGATTGGGCAGACAGAGATACACAGTGAGAGTCTTCGTTCTTCTGGGCCAGCAGTACCTGGTGGAGCTCAGTTTTCATTAGCTTTTTAGTGTCAGTGTACAGAAGACATATATATTAAAAAGGTCTGGATAAAAGGTCTGCTGTAAAGACTACTTAAAGCATAAACTTGTTAAAATTTCAGTCCCCCAGACAGGGACTACCTTGCACACATGATGTCAGTGATGTTCTCTTAGAGACAAAAAATACAATTCATATGGGCGAGGTTTGTAACAGTCAGGCTTCCACTTATTGTAATTTGGTTATGTTTTAATTTGTGTGTTCATCTCTCCCAGGCTGTGGCAAACTTTGTGCCTGGAGTTGGTTCCTGAACTGTGTCTGCTCCTGATCAGAGATGTGACACATCATGAGGAGTCAATACGGGCAGCTGCAGCTGAGGCTCTGTCCAGTGCGGTGACTCAATACCAGGACCAATCAACTTCCGTCTTGTCACAGCTCACAGAGCTCTACCAGCAGAAACTTTATGTGAGTGTGGTCCTTTCTTTTTTCTGACCATCAGCCACTCATATGCATACATGTGATTCATTCCGGGTGCAAGCTCACACTGTTTGAATTCCTGCTGTAATGTATGACGTGTTCTAATATTATTACATGCCATCTGTACCACTAACTCAAATTGTAACAATAGTAGTCTAAAAACCCAATCTAAGAAATCTTAATTCGGCTCCAAGTGAGTGTTTATTGACATGACATAAAGGCCAGGATAGAAACTGGACTCCCCAGTATTTGCCGTGTCGGGTTTCTCACAGCGTGGAGAAGTAATTCATGTCATATTAATTTAAGTTCCTCCAGTCTGTAAGAATAACTAAACATGAATTACACCTGGGATTGCTACTTCTTCCTGACAAATATAAATGGTATAACATTAAAATCAATCAAATCAAAGTTAAATAAATGAATTTACCCTCTGTTATGAGGCCAGTACCTCACAGTTAGGAATGAACTGTACCAGAGCCTCCATGAACCATGTAACTGAGTGACGATGAGCCTGGTGTTGAGAAAGTAGAGGACAATATGGATAATCTTGTACAGTTTATAAGACTGTACATAATTTAAACACAGTTATATATATATATATATAGATGTGTGTATGTATGTATGTATGTATGTATGTGTATATATATATA